>CAEFZY010034457.1:0-63848 GCA_903066815.1 Brachyrhaphis roseni
GTGTGTTGGAGCAGGGGTGCATCTGAAAGTTGCAGGGTGGTAGCTCTCGAGGACTGGACTTGAGCACCCCTGCTAGATCTATATCTCTTTAGGTCCAAAGAAACAAAAACTTCAGTTTTGTTTCTGTTCAGCTGGAGAAAGTCTTGGCAGATAGACAGATTTATCTGTTCTCAGCTTCTGTTCAGTGATTGGATGGTTCTGAGCCACCTGGTGACATCGTAATGTAGAGCTGTGTATCATCTGCATAGTTAATGGTAGCTAATCTTGTTTCCACAGAGAGCAAGAAAACACAATACCAGTGATTATGAGGCACTGCATTAAATTAGTAATACCTGCAATTCCAGGTTTCATTTAATTTCTCTTAAGTCATTATTCCACCTTTATAACATCTGACGGTGCTAAATGCTTGGTTTTGTTAATGACCACCATGTGCAATGATGCTAAAACTATTAGTTTGCACAGATCGGGGTGGAGATCTGTAGCACATGCTACGTGCTAATGCTAATATCTCCCAATTGTCAGATTGAATAAATGGAAACCGCCTTGGTTTCTTGGTGTCTTGTGGTTTATCTGATCACCACACAAAATCACACAACACAGAGGTCCAGCGCTCACACCAATCTCCCATCTGTCCAACAAAATATTGTTCCTTACAGTCAGTTTGTAAATCATCAATAAATATCAGGAGAACCTCATCTTGGATGGAGGGAACAGATCCTTAGTGAATATATAAAACCTTCACAAAATCATCCAAAACAGCAAAGGATTGAACATTTATGAAGTTCAAATTAATATTTAGACCAATCAAATATCCACACATGATGTTTAGTAATTCCACCTCACATTTAATATTGAGAATCTTTGTTTAAACACCTGATGTTAATAAACAATAAAGCAATAAAAGTTCTGGCTTATAAGATATTTAAAGGAACCACCAGTGCTTTATATTTAAACTAAAGCTTCATTATTCATGAAGAAGAAGTGAAAACATGCAGTTATAATTTGGTTAGTCCAGTTTAATCTAAGACAGGTGTTCCCAACCAGTCGATCACAATCAATCATTGATCAGGAGACAAACTGAATGCCAGCAGGAGGCCGAAATGAGCTCGCCTATGTGGAGACTGGACCATTTTCCAGGCCGGGAACTTGATCTTGAACTATACAATTTTCTCCAGCATCAAATAAGACCCTGTGAAAGAAATGTTTCTGCACTTTAGATGACAAAACTCACAATTTATTGTAATAACGAAGAAAATTTTTCCACATTTATCTGTAATCAAGTTAATGAATCAAGTTGAAGATTTTTCAGTCCTACTGATTCTGCTCCATTTCTGCTCTTAATCACAGTAACTGTGTGAGTTTCTGAAACTTTCACAACCTGTTTCTGAAAAGAGAAGCAAGTTTGAGCTCTTATCTGTAAATCAGGTGTCAGTGCAGAGAGGCTGCAGCCAATCAGCTTTTACCTTCAGCAGATGTTGGATCAACGCAGCATCTAGGGGTGTTTGATTGTAGGAAAATCAGGTTTAGGGAAAACCTGGACAACTTACTGACTGAATGATGTCAGAAGTGACTCTGGTTGTCCTGTTTTATTTAGTGAAGTAACAACAGTATTAAATCATTCAAGTTTATTTTATCGCAATTCAGCAACAAGGCAGTTCAAGGTGCTTTACATCATAAAACCAAAAAAGTAATAAAAACATCATACACTCGACTGGGCATTCAAATCTCTTCAGGCATGCACTTTTCAGCATAACAACTGTTCATTGTCCAATATAAAAGTAAAGTTAGTTTGGCATCTTGCCTTAAGAACATATTTTGACAGGTGCCTTACTAGCTTTTTTTTTTTTTCTATAAAACCTGTTACTAACTACTCAGTTACGAGCTAAGTATTTAGTTTGCAAACTAAATATTTAGCTTTCAAACAAAAAATTTTAGTTATAAAGCTTTTTTTTTTTCCCCTCCAGGGGGCTTTTTGTGGGCTCTAGTGTCCCTCACTTGAAAGTAGACCAACAGGAAAGGGGGAAGGAAGACAGGCGGCAAATATTGTCCGGTCCGGGAGTCAAACCCGCAACCGCCACATCGAGGACTTGATGCCTCCAAACGTGGGTCACGCTATCCCCTACGCCACCACAGTACGCCCCAGTTAGGAAGCTTTTATTTGTGATATTTCTAAATATGTTTTTCTTTTAAGTAACTAGCCCTTTTTTAAAGTTTGTATACTCCAGTTAATGATTAATCAATTAGTAAATTAGTTGACGATTATTTGAATATTTGATTAATCACAATTAATCGTTTCAACAGTGTTCCAGTTAATTTCCTGTCAGTCGAAAGATATGTTATGCTTCCATATTTAAATGATAGTTGTGATGGTGAAACATCTGAGGAATTGGTATTCATGTACCATTGAGATTGGCCCCAAATATTTTATTTATATGGTAAAAATGAGCAGTAACACTTGAACTAAAGCAGAGAGTCGTATCTACTTCAGAAAACAAAGTCACCATTCACATTAGCAATCAATGTGTAATTGGGTGAATCCTTGTGGAAACCCCCCTTCCAACCGCTGACCTCAGACGACTAATTAACTGTTAAATCTCACAAAGGTCAACCGTGTCCCGACCAAGGATGAAGAGAGTAGCCACCATATGGCTAAAGATGCTAGTAGTGTGTCTTCACTGCTCTTTTAATCTTTTGAGCTAATTGTACCCCCCCTTCTACTCCTGGTGACGGCGGCCGAGGCCCCCGGCAGACAATATGTGGTCAAACTCTAATCTACTTAACTGCTTTCCACTTTGTTTTTCCAATTATGGTGAGGATCTGTTTTTTGAGGGTCTGAAACATGCTGACGTCAACATTAATTATGCTCCACAAGCAAAAAAAGGTCTGTTTCGATTTAAATGAGCATGAAAGGGAGGGGGACGGGGTAATTAGTATTTTCTTATACCTTTTTATGGATATTTTCCTGTTGTATGGCCTGAAAAGCTGTGTGGATGTGAATTAATGTGTGAGCAACTGACAACCTCAATTTCCCTATGGGATTAATAAAGTTTAACCTAACCTAACCTAGAAACAGATGATGACAGATGTGTAAATCTGTGATAGATGTAGAATAATTTATAATAACTATATTTGTAATAAAAAAAATACCAGGGCTGAAATGATTAATCAAATTAATCGATTGAAATAATTGTCAACTAATTTAGTCATCAATTAATCATTAACTAGAATATACAGACTCAAAAAAGATAATTTACTGAAAAAACCCTTTCATGCATGAATTATGATCTTCTGTGTCAAGACTTTTTTTTACAATTTTTTTTTATTTTCTTAAGACATAAAAAAAAATTAGGAAAATAAATTTTGTAAAAAAACCCCATTTTTTTAATTAGATTTTTTTGAGGTGATCAATTGTAATTTTCTTCAAACCCAAAGTTGTTATTTGAAAAATACATCACTTGTATTGTTCTTTAAGGGTTATCTGATGTCACAATATTTTTTTACCTGCAAGAGTCGTCTACAATAGAAGGAGGGACTGGGTCAGTTGGCATGCTTTTTTGTCTGTCGGCCAAATTGGATTTAACAAAAATAATTCCTTGCATTTGCAGCTGATGGCCAGTGGTTGATAGTGTATTTCATGATGCATTAGTGTCCACTTCAGTGGTCTGTGTGCATTTATAACATAAAAATCCACAAGAAGCACAAGAAAATTGCTTTTAGATAGCTGTCCACTGTAGTGACCTCCACTGTAGTGACCACTATGCATGAAAGGGTTAAGAACTTGTTGCCAGGGCTGAGATGCTAACCATCTGAGATGCTAACCATCTGAGATGCTAACCATCTCAGCCCTGACCCTTTCCGGCTTCCTTTCAGCTGAAATGGATGAGTTGGTTCTGTTTTTAGTTGCTAGCATGATGGTGAAACATCTGAGTAACTTGTACTGTCGATTATTTTAATAATCTATTCATCACGATTAATAATTTCAGTCCGACATTATTCAATGTTATTTAAAACATATATACCGTATATTTTAACATGTTAGCTTGGTGCTCTTGGGGGCTCCCTGGTGGTGTTGGAGCTCAAAGCACAGTGAACTTGCACATGCCTTGGGCCGGCTCTGCCTGTTAATGAACTCCAAACTTCATTATTCCCTCTGTGACCAGGTCAAAGGGGAAAAAGTGGAGGAAACGTGAGTTAATAGGCAGCTCCTCTGCAAACATTTGGGCTCTTCATGAACGGGAAGCAATCACACAGATCAAATACACAGCAGCTGGAATCTGGGACAAATTGAAGAGGCAGGTAAGTTTAATAATCTCATGTGATCGTCCTGGTCGATGACAGACAGAGAAGCGAAGCGTTGACTGATGAGGACACGAGGAGAGCTGGTCTAAAGTTACAACTCCTGCAGCTTCAGGAATCCTCAGAAAGATCCGTGTCTGAGCGGCACCATCGTTCTGCCAATGTGACTGATTGATCCAGTAGATGAACAGTAAAGATTAAGAGGATGACAAATAGGCATGCTGCTTACACAGCGCTTGGGGCTTAATCCTCCACCCCTCGAGTCCCTTTTGAGGACCTGCTGCCGAGGCGGACACGCAGACGGCAGCGGCTTTCCCAGCAGGAAGGACACACGGACCTGTTGATGCTCAACAAGACCCTCTGACTCCACACTGCTTTAAACAAGGCCCAGACATTTAGGAAGTCTTCATTTTTATATCTTAAAGTAAAAACAGAGAGAAAAACTTCTTTATTGGTGATTAATTATGGAGGATCACCTGACGAAGATCCCCATGATGCCTTCAGCTTCTCCAGCTGAATCTTCAAGCAGCGGCGGGACGGAGGACAGCATAGGAGGTACGAAGGCCAGGAGTCAGCAGCAAAAACTAAATATTACCAAGTATTTTTTATTTAGTTTGTACTGCAAATATTTTAGAACACTTGAAATAAGACAAAACTAACTAATAAGTAACTTTTCAGCAAGATGTAGGAACTTGTTCTAGGTCAATAATGTCTTAATATTGATGAAAAAGTTTTAGTTATAAGTGAAATAATCTGCCAGCAGAACAAAATATTTTCCCCATATTATAAGTTATAATGTGGCAGATTATTTCATCTAGCAAATAACTACCACATTTTCATCTATAATCAGGAATTATTGACTTAAAATAAGATCATATTTCTCATGAAAAGTCACCTGTAAGTTAATTTTATCTTATTATTACGATATTTTCACAAAAATTAGACCAAAAATACTCTGTAAGATTTTGTGTTTTTGCAGTGTTGTGGCTATTTTAGTAAATAGCCACAACTTTATCTCAGCATAAACACTTGTGATGTTTCTGAGTTAGAATTTTAAATACAACAAGATATTAGGATAAGAAAATACTGAACTTTTGAACTTCGTGCTTTCTTGTTATGTTTCATTAAACCCGTCAAACTAAGTCCCAGTTTTATCTCCACTCACTTCTGTGTTTTTTTTGTGTAAGATTTTGTTTTTTATTGCATCTAATAAAAAAGTTAATGTTAAGAGATTTAATTGTTCTATTTTTCTACAACCCCGCATCGTTTGTTTTCAGTCGTTTATCTGTCAGAAGAAAAAAAAACAACACTTTTTGCAGTTAAAATATTGAGCTTGGCCTTGTTGCAACTTGAATAAAATATTGAAACTATAAATATACAGACAGATAAAAAATGTATTAATCCCTTTGGGATTTTCCCTCTGGGAAATATAGAAAATTATCACAAGTTTGTTGTCATACAAAAAAAATCCATATCTAAAACAAAACTAAATTAATCATTATCTTCCAGGTTTATTAATAATAATGCAAATACTCAAAACAAAGGTGTTACAGTAAAGTGTTTAAGGTGAACTTTTTAAGCAAATTCAGTTTTATTTGTATTAGCAGTTGCTGGAGAAAGATTATTGCAAAAAAAGAGAAAATCTTCTTCAATAGATGACACAGAAATTTTTTATCTAGCTGTTGGTACAGATGGTAGGCTCGTGTGTGTAACAAAACCCAGCCTGCGGATGAATGGCACCATAACGAACCGGCGGCTTTGTGTGTGGTTTTTTTTGACTTGCAGCCAAGAGTCCAGCTCCAGGAAAAGCTCTGAGTCCGGCGCTGGTGTGCAAAGTGTGCGGCGACACCAGCAGCGGCAAACATTACGGCATCTACGCCTGCAACGGCTGCAGCGGCTTCTTCAAGCGCAGTGTGAGGAGGAGACTCATCTACAGGCAAGAACGGATCAGAAACGGTTTCTGTGAAATAGAGCTGGTGAATGCTGGGAAAATAATTATCCAACAAGTCATATCAGATTTACAATTTTACAGCACAAAACTCATAAAGTCGAAGAAATTTGCACTAAACGTGTAACAGGTTACAGAAAATTTATGAAATTCAGAAAACTTTCAACATGCTGTTAAAAAGTCTAATTGGAAAAATCTGAAAGTTGCTTTAATCTAATTAAAGTCACACTTTGTGTACGTTCAGTCAATTTTAAAAGTAAAAATACATTTAATTTTATTCCTGACACTTCAATTAGTACAACTACAGTTGTTTTTTATTTATTTTATTAAGTGGCACCCCAAAGGGAGCGCAGAGGTGGCTTTACTATTTTCCTTTTTCATTAACCTTTTAATGACTTAAAATATGAACATCTGCAGATAACATGCTGACTTTCTATTTGTCTGGCTTATGAACATTTGTTTTGAATTTGGAGCAGCTTCAAGTCTTTACAGTAAATACAAGAAGATGTTGGATTTGTCATTTGACCTTAATTTACGCGACTGTTTCTCTACATAAAAAACAACTAAAAACATATTAAATCTAAAGTTTTTCTGGTCTTATTGATTTAAACTGAGTAGAAATATCCCTTTCTACAGAAAAGGATTAGGACCACTGAAAAAAAGACTTTTAACTCAGAATTTTGACTTTAGAATTTAGAATTCTTTAGAATTTTAAAGTCAGAATTCTGAATTCTAAAGAATTCTAATGTCAGAATTCTGAGATTAAAGTCTGATTCTTTTTTTTTCAGTGGTCCTAATCCTCTTCTGCCCCTTTAAAGCTGTTTATTAATAAGTGATGAACATAGTAGGGGGATGAAAAACCATTGCCTCCCTTTTAAAAGCCTGACTGGGTCAACAGGTGCCAGGCCGGTACTGGGATGTGTCCCGTTGACAAAGCCCATCGGAACCAGTGCCAGGCGTGTCGGCTAAAGAAGTGTCTGCAGGCGGGCATGAATAAGGATGGTACGTCCTCAGAACCTTTAATAAAAGTGGAACAACTTTAGTTTCTCCTAAAGTAACCGGATTCTGACCTGCAGCCGTGCAGAACGAGCGGCAGCCTCGCAGCACCGCTCAGGTCCGTCTGGACTCCATCGACGTCGACCCTGAGAAGGAACACCTGGCCACCACACGGGAGCCCACCTCCTCCTCTTCGTCCTCTTCCTCAGCCTCCAGCGGCTCTGTCATCACGTGGCCCCACATCAGCTCCTCCATGTCCATCAGCTCCTCTGTGGCGCCGCCGCGCTGCGTCAGCCCGCAGAACAACCACCGCTTCATGGCCAGCCTCATGACGGCCGAGACCTGCGCCAAGCTGGAGCCCGAGGACGGTGAGGAGGAAACTGTTCCCGGCAGGAATACTGACAAAGAGAAACACTTTACTGTAACATTACTGAAAAAAATCCTTCTTTACTTTAATACTCACTCAGTCTAATCTAAAGTTAAGCAATCTTATCGATCCAATAACGATTGACAATTTTCTTAAAAACCTAAGTTTCCTCTTGTTAAGAAGGCTAACTGTTTTTCTGTAACGTGAAAGTCTAAATTGTTCAGACTTAATCTTTTTTGAAAACTGCATCAAATACCAACTGAATTAGATCTGAAACAATTACTTGCAATGAATCGATTAATCAAATAATCGTCAACTAATTTAGCAATCGATTAATCGTTAACTGGATTATACAGATTTAAAAAGAAGACAATTTGCTTAAAATCAGATTCAGAGCAGTAATTAAGCCAAAACTGTACAAAATGTGCATTTAAGATAAAAACTCACTTTTCTAAATAAGCTCTTCAAGCTTTGGGTGAAACATATTTCCAGTTCACACTCATCCAGTTCAAACTCACTGAAGGAATGATATATTACTGCATTTTAGGCAGCAAAATTATGGTTTTCACACCTTATTAAAGTCAGAGTGAACTCATGGTTCTAGAACATGTTAAAATTGTTTTTATCTGATCCATTTTTCTGTCATCATATCTTCACCTTTATATCATCTCAGTAATTTTTTAATAAGATGCTGTTGCACCGTCATGTTGCTCGGCTGAATGAAGCGATTTTAAGATGAAAATTAAAGGTCAAGTGTTTATACTTCAGAACATACCGGCGTAAAAAAGCAGTTTTCACTTTGGACCATTTCCCTTTAAAGAAACGCACCATGCGCCATCTTTGATTCTCTTTCAAACGGCTCCGCTTAAGGATAACCAGCGGCGCCCTCTGCTGGATGGAGGCCAAACTACAACACTAAAATAACGGCTAATTAAAACTAATTTTAATCTAATAAACCATTAGTGAACAATTAATCGAAAGGCGATCGATTTATTTGGATGAGCCAAATAAATCTGGTTCTCCGTCTAAAGCTCCTCTTTGTGTTTTCAGTTGATGAAAACATTGACGTGACGAGCAACGAGCCGGAGAGGGAGTCCTCGGAGTACCACATGGCTCTGTACCCGTCCAGCTCCGAAAACGTCTACGAGACCTCGGCGAGGCTGCTCTTCATGTCGGTGAAATGGGCCAAGAACCTGCCGGTTTTCTCCAACCTGCCCTTCAGAGACCAGGTGAGATTCACAAAAAGGTTTTAAAAGCCAGACTTTACAGCATAAACTCTAAATTAATTAAGGTTTCAGGCAGACGGGAAGAAAATCTTCAATTTATTGCAATTTTTATAGGGCAAAACATCACACAAAGACCAATATTGTCAAAAAAAAAATATATATAAAATTTGTACTGTATTGCAATAAAACATCCAATGAAAATAAATGCATACATAAGCATAATTTGTGACTATATTTCAAATACTATTTAAATTATTATTATTTAATTTAATTTATAGAAAAACATTTTTATTAGCATATTATTTATTTGCTAAATATTTTCAAAAATAAATGAAATATGAAATAAGTCATTCATATGTAATATAAAGCACATTTATGGCTATATTTAAGATACTAATGAAACTAATATTATTTAATTTACCGTATATAAAAACATATTTATTTTCAACATATTTATATTGTAATATCTACTATGTATTAATTTGATCAGCACATTTTTTACAAATAGGGAATAAAATATGTTTAAAGAATAATTTAGGGCTGCAACTACCGAATACTTTATTAATCGATTGATCTATCAATTTTACGATTAATCAGTTAATTGGATATAAATCTAATATAAATAAATATAGTGCATATATTAATTTATATAAATAAATTAAAAATCAACAAAATTACCTTTTTTTAGTCTGTATTCTCCAGAAAACAATTATTCTATTACTAAATTAGTTGACAATTATCTCATTGATCAATTAATCACAATTAACCCGATTAATTGTTTCAGCCCTATAATAATCTAGTTGGGTTTTTTCTGTTTTTAATAAAAATTTTGAAACTTTTGTAACTAATTAGTTTATATTAATTCAATTAGAGCAACAATGGAAGCTTCAGTTTCCACACAATACTAAATAATCTGCTTAAAATAATTAATAAGTGATCATTTTAAAGATTTTCTTCCTGTTTTTATCGCTCAGGTGATCCTGCTGGAGGAGGCGTGGAGCGAGCTGTTCCTGCTCTGCGCCATCCAGTGGTCTCTCCCTCTGGAGAGCTGCCCGCTGCTCTCCCTGCCTGACCTTTGCCCCGGCATGCAGGGCAAAACCAGCTACACCACCCTGGACCTGCGCCTCCTGCAGGAGGCCTTCAGCCGCTTCAAGGCCCTCGCTGTCGACCCCACAGAGTTCGCCTGCCTCAAGGCCATCGTGCTCTTCAAGCCAGGTCAGCGTCAAACCAGAACAGCCTTTCAGACGAAGAGCTGGGTGAATCTTTAATGATTTAATAATGTGGTTTAACTTTGCAAACAGAGACTCGAGGTTTAAAGGATCCAGAACAGGTGGAGAACCTCCAGGACCAATCCCAAGTCATGCTGGGACAACATATCCGCTCACACTACCCGACCCAACCAGCCAGGTAAAATCCTCACTGTTCTGATTTAAATGTATAGCTGCCATGATTATTTTAGTCATTTATTAATCTACCATGCTGACAATTAATCGATTAATAAAACCCGGTCACATTCTGCAACTTTTACTTTTAACCACTTTTTGAGATAGATTCTAAAAACACAAATAATAATTCAATTCCTTTTTAAATAAGAAAATAAACATTTTATTGCCTAAAGTTTAATGAGTACTTGATCATTTGTGGTAGAAGATGCATCTGCACCATAAAAATATTTCTAATATCAACATGAGAAAAGATCATTTTTCTGCTTGACTTGACATCAATACAGTGTAGCACTGATCTATTGATTATTTAATTAACTGATTAATAAGTGAATGAAGAAGGTATTTTATAGGAGATTTTTTATTTTAAAACTGGCCTTTGGAAAGTCCTGTGTGCAAGATATTGAGAGAACCTCTACGTTTAAATGTTTTTTTTTTCAATCTTAAACGTAAGAAGTATATATATTTTTAAGTATATATATTTTTGTAGGCTTTCGGCTTAATTGCTGCTCTTCATATGCTGTTCTTTTAGCAAACAGCCTGTATACTCCAGTTAACGATTAATCTATTCCAAAATTAGTTAACAGTTATTTCTATAATCGATTAATCGTGGTTAACTGTTTCAGCCCTGTATGTAGCTCTAAAAGATATCACTTTTTAACAATAGCAACCAAAAATAAAAGATGTATACATATAAAAGCACATTTTTTAAATCAGAAAAGTCAAAACCCCAATATGTTTGGACATTTTCAACAAAATACAAGGCAGTTTAGACTAATTTAGGTTTTTACACGTTATGGCCACAAGATGGCACCAAAACACAAAAGAAGTTTGATTTATATTTGTCATTTTAATGTTCTGAATTTTGGGCTTTATGTCATACAGTAAACTGTGCACATCACTGTATTCTATGTAATTAGTGTGGTAAACAGTTCTGTGGTTCATTTTCTTTCTTTTACAGCTTTTCAAAAATACAAAAGAGGTGGATGTTCATTTTAGTGTCCTTTAACAGCAAATCTATCCTAAACCAACAACCACAAAATGTATTTACTTCAAAACTAAAAATTTAAGAAATTAAAGCAAAAAAATATAAAGAACTATATAATGTCAAATAATCACAAAGTCTAAATAAAGTAAAATATTAAATAAATAAAAACTAAAATAAATACATATAAATAAATAGTAAACATATGAATAATAAAAATTACATGAATAAAAGCAACTAAAGTATATAATTAACATGAAATAAAATAATTATTTTAGAGGTTTTGTGATGTGGTAGTTTGTATTTTATTGTGATTTGGTTTGTGTTTCCCTCTGATGCTAATTTTTTTATGATTTGTTGACTGTGTTCAGGTTCGGAAAGCTGCTTCTCCTCCTTCCCTCGCTGCGTTTCGTGAACTCGGAGCGGATAGAGCTGCTGTTTTTCCACAGAACCATCGGAAACACTCCCATGGAGAAACTTCTGTGCGACATGTTCAAAAACTAATCGAACTCATGGAGTCACCTCATTTCTCCCTAACTGGACTCAATATTTGCTTTTTTTCTTCTGTATAAATATTTAATAATTATGCATGTTGTTATTTTTTTTATTGTTGGCTAATTGCTTCCATATTGGGTCATTCTGGATGATAAAAATGCAGCTCAAGCTGTCAGTTTGTATCATATTTAGATGCTGATTTGTTTCTGAAAAAAACTTTTTCTGAAAATGTGACCCAGATCTTTTATTGTTTGTTTATAGACGAGCTGTTTATATCTTTTGTCACTAATGGGAATTCCGTGTTTATGTTTTTGTGTGTTGATAAAGTGAAAAAAAAAACTAATAAGTTTGGGCCTTTATTTCGTCATTCCACATTAAGGCGAATTAAAAGTGAGTTATTCATAGACGCTAAGAATCAGCGCCCTCTGCTGTCTGGATAAAATAAAACCTCGAGAAGAAAAGAATAAATTTCAGCACAGTTTCCGCCATCTTAAATACTTTTAAGAACATTGTGACTATAATTTAAGACCTACATCGCCACAGAAATGTACAAACTTCGTCCAGCTAACTGGCGATAAATTTGCACTTATACATGACGCAGTAAAGCTAGGTGCTAGCTACCTAGCTAGATTCTTTGCTAGTTAGCAGCTAGCTAACCAACTGTTTTCATATAGACTCGAGAAGAAACGGCTTTTTACTTCAACTGTCGACTTTTTTTAGTTTAACTTTTAACTTTGTTGTTAGTATTATTGACAGATTTGTACGAACAACAAGGCAGTAATACAAATATTTATTCAAATATAAATCTGAAATTAGGCACATGAGCAGAAATGACAATAAACTAAAGAGAAAGGAATAAATGTTAAAAACACTGAAAACGGGATGACTTTGGGCTACAAAACTGCTACATTATGTTGTTGAATAATGTTGAGAAGTCTCTTAACATTAGGGTTCATCATTACTTTAATAGCTTTTACATAGCACAGAATCGCAATAAGAAAAACAAGACATTTTAATGGATTTGTGTATGATTTTACAAGGATTAGTAACAGACTTCACCAAAAGGTAGTTTATTTTATCAGAAAGACTAAAAATAATGTCTTTCTGACAGAGTTGTCCCAGCTAAAAAATACTTGGTTATAACCATTTAAAAACATCTTGCCAAAAAGCATCAGAGAACTTAATGAAAGAATAAAAGATCTGTTTCAACACCATCATTGCAGTAAAAACAACAGTTGGTTTCAAAATAAAATGCTGGTACAAATAGTCATTGGAAGGATACATATTATTATCTGTTCTGCTGAAGGAAAAGTCCAGCAAGAAAAAACCCATAGAATATACAACATTAAATAGTCCTGTCAAGACAAAATTTAAGACCTATGATTAAAAGTCACTTTACTTAAAAAGATAATTTAAGACATTAGAAAGGCCTCAATGTTAAATACACGAATTTAAGACTTCTTAAGCATGCGTAAACACCCTGAACCACTGCTTTATCTCTTTATAACGAGGGGAGATGCAATCAGATTGACGTCCTTTCTGATTTACTGTAGTATATTCCTGGACCTCACCGGCATCTTGTTTAGGATAATAAGTTCTGTTTGCCTATTTTAAGAGTTCATTATGGATGACAGACGTTTAGAGAAGAAGCAGAAGTCATTTTCCATGTCTTACTAACAATATTCAGGCTGAAAGTTACTGCATCTCTAACTTATTGGACAATTACATCCAAAACATTCCCAACATTTTCCTTAAACATGAACTTTTCTGATCTCTTGTCTTTTGCTTTGACATTGTGTTTTGGTTCTTTATTGTCTTCAGAGACCTAGTGATGATTCATTTTGTGTTTCTAACACCAGGTTTTAATGTGATGCATACATACTGGGGGTTTTTGAAGAGAAAAATGTCCCACAGTACCACAGATACCCACCATACAGGACATTTTTCACATGTTGCAAGTGAAATAATCTGCCAAAGGAACTAGTACTTTTAAAAAAAATCAATATTAAGGCATTATTGACTTGAAACAATCTAACATATCTTGCTGAAAATTTACCTGTAAGTTAGTTTTTATCTTATTTCAAGTGTACTAAGATATTTACACTAAAAGACAAAAAAATATTAGGTAATATTTTGTGTTTTTGCAGTGTATTCCAACATGGTCTCATGGTGACACATGTTGTAAAATTAATTCATTTGTAAATTTGAAAGTATGGTCTGAAATTTGACACAAATGGTCTGAATTTCTTCCACTAAACTAACTTAGTTTAGTGGAAGAAGCAGTTAATAAATTATAACAACTTTAAAATCAATAAAATAATTTTTAAAATACATGCATGGATAAATATTTACATATTTCTTAGTGGTTTTAAATACAGAGCCTTTAAAATGAATGAGACTCTTTTTCGCTGAGGTTTACAGTAGTTTAAACTTGAAAAGAGTGAAATTTAATTTCATATCATGTCTTGCAGAAACAGCCTGGTTACAAATGATTCCTGCTTCAAATAAGATTTGACTCCAGACAGTGACTGAAGTGACGGCTGACGTACTTCAGCTAAATGTCAGCTTGATAAGAACCGCCACTCACTTTTCCTTCTTCTTCTTCTTCTTCAAACAGAATGAAACATTCAGATGTGAGAACAAACATGTTTTCATCTGCAAATTCAGAGCTATGAGCTGGAATCTGAAACTCAAAAGCAGAAATGAAAAATTTGCAGTTAATCAGCCCAAAGATGTAATTAAAATCTAATTAAGGACAGGAAGTTGCCTCCAGTGGATAAACTGCAGATTATTTTTATTGAAATGGTTACAGCTGAGTGTCAGAAATCCCAGAGCAGGTGATTAAAAACTGATTGGTCACATGAATGAGCTCATGCACTGAGACTGGGAGACATAAAACTCTTTTTTAAAGGTTTGTTTTATCTCCCAGATAGCTTCTCTAACTTTACACTGCAAAAACACAAAACTAATTACCAGAGGTAATGTCTTGAAATAAGACAAAACTAACTCATAAGTAACTTTTCAGAAAGATACTGAGCTTGTTTTAAGTCAATAATTCCTTAATATTGATGGAAAAACGGATCCGTTTGACTGGCAGATGATTTCATTTTTAACTTGGGAAATATTTCATGTTATATGTGAAATTTTCTGCTAGCAGAATAAGAACGTTTTCTAAGATTTTAAGGAATTATTTACCTCAAACAAGCTCCTATATCTTTCTGAAAAACTACTTGTAAGTTATTTTTGTATTATTTAAAGTGTACTAAGATATTAACACTAGAAACTAGAGTAAAATTACTTGGTATGATTGTGTGTTTTTGCTGTGTAACTCCTTTCAGAGTCTGTCTTTTTTCCAGAAAGTCTTAGTCTAACAGGAGAAAAGCCATTCCTCACGTGTCTGTGCTCTAATTTTGACCTTTCCTCAGCTTGACTCAGACAAAGCCTCCCTTTGTTTAATAAGGGGTTTTCACCTTATTATAGGATTAGTTTCTTAAGCAACAGGCAATAAGCAAATATTTTTTGCTGCCGAGTTGCAGAAAAATCTGCAACACCGTCCGGACAAGAAATCACTCAATCTGGTGTTTCAAGATGAAAACAAACAAAGAAATGAGAAATAATAATATCACATTTAACAAATGTATAAAATAAATGGAATCAAATGAAGCACATTCTTTCATTTATTCATCCATATTCATGCAATCAGTTTAAATGGTCCATTTATCTCTGAAATTACTGGCAGATTTAGGGCATCCCTCACAGTTATCCCTCTTCTCGCCTCTGGGGGCGCTGCACCAAGAATCACTGAAGGAAACGACAGGAAAACCTCTGAAGAAGAAACTGAGCAAAAACTTTCTTCTTCAGGAAATGTAAACACAGATTTTAGCGGTTGTAGGATTTCTCTTTTGTCTTTGGTGAAAGACAACGAGTCATTTCTCCCGCTAGCGCTAGGCTACCGCTAGGCTAGGCTAGCGCGTTTGTTGTGGTTGTGTTTACCCAGAATGCCCTGCGTTGTAGTTTCTGGAGCGGTCTTTGGTGTATTTGAAATACTGGCTTTAAACAAGTAGAAATCATCCACAAGTGGTTTTATAGCAACAATATCATCTTTTACAAGATGTTTAAAAAATAATCTTCGCACATAAATAGAGCTGAAATTATCATTTGTGATCAATCTTGATGAATCTTTTGTTAAACTAATGGTCAACTACTTCAGTAATCAATTAATCGTTAACTGGAGTACACAGTCGAAAAAAGGTCATTTGCTGAAAAGAAAAACAACTTAATTAGAGCAGTAAATAAGCCATAACTGTAAAAAAAAAACAAAAAAAAAACAAACAAAAAAAAACATTTTGCATTTAAGATAAAGAGACATTTGTCTATAAATATGTTCTTCCCAAAATTTGTTTCAAATTCACTAAAAGAATCCTGTATTATTCCATAAAATGTTTATTATTTTTGTTTTAAAAAGGAATTTAATCGTTTGTTTATATTTTAATGTATTTATAAAATTGTACAAAAAGCCTTAAGTTGTAAAATGAAAATTCTACAAAATGTGTAATTTTTTTTAATCCAATATGAGAATCATCAACAGAATAATCGATTACTAAAATAATTGTTACTTAGAAAAAGGAATAAATAAAAAAGACCTTCATTATTCTGACATTTAAGTAATTAGACATACTTTTTGTAATCCCAACCAACCCAAAACAGGAAGAGCTTAGAAAGATTTAATGGATGTAATTATGTGCCTTCAACTGTGATAAACTGAATTATTTTAGTTTTCAGCTCCTTGGATGAAAGTTTTATGATAAATTATAAAAACATTAGTTTATTTGAAAAGTGACAAATAGTTTTATTGTATTTTTGCAGCTAGAAAAGTTTGTCCTAAAGCTAAAATTGGTTATTTTGTACTTTAAACTTGTCAGTATTTAGCTAAAGTGACTGCTATTTGAGGTATTTCAAAGAAAACAAATGAAAATACTTTTTCTTCTTCTTCTCTCTGTTTCTGTTCATTTAAATCTTGCTTGTTTTGCCCTCCCTTTCTTTCTGCTGTTAATCTGTTGCATTGAGCTCTTAGTCGCACTGGGCTGTGTCAGGGTGTACAAGCCAAACTTTTCTCAGGCACGTTTCACCACCAGCAGGGTTTTTTCCTCCTGAAGGGAAAAATCTTCGTTTTCCACTCTTCACCTGTTTGCTTCCAGTCAAACAGTCGAGATGAACCAGAGCAAGCCGGAGCCTTTTCAGTATTCCTACTACGACTACGCCGACTGGTACTCCAACCCGGAGCCGACCAAACCCCCAAAGGAGTGAGGATGAAAACTTTGAGGCACAGTTAATATTTTCAGACATTTGCTGTTTATAATGTAAATCCCCTTTTTCTCTCAGAGTCATTTTACCATGTGACCCGACTGCAGATGAGAAATACTTCCACATATGCATCCTGTCAATATCTGTAAGTACATGCAAGAAACAACATTTGTACAAGTTAAGGGGAATTGGACAGAAACTGCTATTTAATGTAAAGCTGTAGGTTTTAGAATATTTGAGTTGATGTAGAGAGGTTTAGCTTAACTCTTTTAACTAGAAATTCAACTAATGATTATTTTAGTTATCGATTAATCTATCATTGTGACGATTAATCAGATAAAAAAAATTCTAATTGTTATTCATGCCTTTGCAAAGCAATATCAGAAATTTGTTTAAAAAAAGTTTAAAGAAGAAAATAAGCATTTTATTGCCTATAATGTAACAACAGTATTGTTTTAGTGAAAGCTTTATAATTTTTAGCAAAGGATGCATCTACAGCTAAAAATATTTTCTAACATGTGAAAAACTCATCCTTTCAGCTTGAATCAACATCAAAACAGTGTAGCATTGATTTGATTGTTTTATTTTGGGTTAAGCAATGAATAATTGGATGGCAAAATTAGTTGATCACGATTAATCTGATTAATCGTTTCAGCCCTTATTACATCATTTTGGACGTAAAACATTAGGGTTTTTTTTTATCTTAAACGCAACATGTATATATTTTTGTATATTTTGGCATAATTGCCATCTGATTATGATGTTTTTGCAGCAATTAGTTCTTTTTTTTATCTGTATACTCCTGTTAGCAATTAATCAATCATTAAATTAGTTGATAGTGATTAATCCGATTAATCATTTCAGCGCTACTTCAATCATTTTGAATGTAAAACTTTTGGAGGGTTTTTTTCCATCTTAAATTCAAATTGTATATACTGTATATATTTTTGTATAGTTTTTCTCTTAATTGTTATTATGAGAATCTAGTTCTTACATGAATTGGCTTTTGTTTTGAGTTTGTATGTTCTGTTAGCAATTCATATATCATGTATCATATATCATTAAATTAGTTGATCACGATTAATCTGACTAATAGTTTCAGCCCTAATAACATTTTTGCTGTAAAACTTTGTGAGTCAAACCTTTTAGTTTATAATGGTTCTTGTTTTTTGACTGCATTTGTTTACAAGTGAATCATTTAAAAACTTGTTCAAATAACATTTTGTTCTACAGACCTGACCTTGTTTTTTCTTAGTAATTGATGTAAACTTCTGCAGAAGGACTTTTTCTACTCTTCAGGCATAATGAGACACTGTGGCCTGAAAAGGTTTTTTTCTCCAAAGCAAACTTTCTCTTTCAATCAAGAGCCATTATTTGTCATACAACCACAAATTAGTGCATAATCGTGAAGTTGAAGGACAGTGACATGGAATTATGTACAAATAAGAGTCTAAAAGCACAGCATACCTTTATATTAAGCAACCTTTACCCTGTTACAACAAAAACAAAGTAAAGGCCTCAGAGGTTGGAGAGAACAATAACGAGCAAACAGCATCTTGGAGACCAATAAACAGCAGACAGGAAAAAGGTTTTGGAGAAGTTCAAACTAGGATTAGGTTATAAAAAGCATTAAATATCTCACAGACATTTGGAGGACGGTGATCTGATTGAATGAGGTTATAATTAAAATATTTGATTAAATACAAAATGCTATAGAGGAAACCTAACACAAAACACGGTTCCGGCCCTGAACCATGGAGGTTTCTCCAGCAGGAACTGGGAAATGGATGAAACTCAATAAAGGACAGAAGAAAACCCATTAGAGGTCAACAAATATCTTCAAAGATGGGCAAAACAATTGCCTACCCACAGAACAACGAGCCGAATGTTTTCCCTTCTGATAGTCCAGTAGACTCAGTTCGATTTGGGACAAAAGTGGCAACATTTGTTACATTTCTGCTGCTGCGGTTCTCTTTCTCACTGCACTCGGTGAAATGATTCAATCTAATTTAAAAACTTGTTCCCCCCCTCGCCTGTAGGGGCGCTGCACCAAGAACCATGGAAGGAAAACCTCAGAAAAAGACAAGGAACACAACTTCCTTCTTCACAAAATGCAAACAAAAATGTAGCAGCGTCAAATTATAGTGGTTGTAGGATTTTTCATTTGTCTTTCATTAAAAACCAAGAGCTATTTCTAATGCTAGCTCTAAGCTGACATGTTTGTTTTGGTTGTATTTACCCAGAATGCACTGCCCTGTAGTCCACTTCCTGCTTTTGGAGCGGTTTACACCTCCCCAAACAAACCCGAACTTTCTAGACAAATGGACTATCAAAGCCATATTTTTCCAGATTTTTATTTTCAAATAAATCTCTTTAATCCCGTGCATGATGTGGATTTAAATAGTTTTTATATCACAATAATGTGGCAGATTTTCCTCTTTGCCTTTAGTTTGTGATGATGCTGGTCCTGGCAGCTCTCACACGGAAAAACAAACTGTGCCAGGGGTTCGCACGAGGGTCAGCCAGCATTTTCAGGTGAATATAAGAACATATGGAATAAATTATCTGTGTTTTAATGTTAATATTTGTGCATGTTTTTGCTTTAGTCCAGCCAACTTCCTGGACCAGACCCAGCAGAAGGGCCTGGTCATGGCTGTGTTTGGTCTGGTCTTCAGTAAGCTGGCCATGCTGGTGATCGCCCCGGATCCGCTGCCCTTCATCAAAGACACTCCAGCAAACATCAAAGGTGTCATCAGATCAGACAGAAACAAAACTTTTACTCATTTAAATCACACAAAGCAGAACTCAACGACATTTTTCACATTTTTTGCAGAGTACATGAAGATAATTGCCATCTTCTACTACCCGGTCCTGTACTATCCTCTGCTGGTCTGCGGCACGTTGCAGCGCAACGCGAGTTACGTGTTTGGGACGCTGCTGTCCGTCACTCACTTTGGGGTCCTGGTATGGCAGAAGTTTGACTGTCCAAAGACGCCAGAGGTGAAGCAACCCATAATACACAGCCTTCCTCTGCAGAAGCAGTATATAGTTACCAATTACTGTTCTAGTGTTTAGTGAAAATATCTTAGTACTTTCAGCAGTATAAAAGAGCTTGTTTTAATAATAATTCCTCAATATTGATGAGGCTCTACTGGCAGATTATTTCACTTATGACAAGAACGGCATAAAGTGCATTTTGTATCAAACATCACTTTCTGTTCTACAGCAGCATATTGGGGCCATTGTACATAGAATAAAAAAAGGAAAAGTAACACTTGGACATTTTTAGATTATTCTCAGAAATTTTCTAAAAATTAAAAACCATTGAAATTTCAAAGTTTTAAAATTGGAACTTTTTTGACTTTTGAAACTCAGAAGTTTCTGTGGTTTTTTTTCCTCACAAATTCTTACAATTAATTTTAAAATTCCTGAGTTTTTTTCTAGCAAATTTTCAACTTTTCTCAATTAAAAAAAAAATAAAAATTCTGAAGTTTTTGGCAGAACTTTACTCGTCTTAATTTTTCTTCCCTAATATGCCGTCGTACTACAGAAGATGACCAGAGCCAGTGAATAAAAAGAAATTCTGACATTTTCTCTGAATTCTGACTTTTTTTTCCTCAGCATTTTTACTTTAATTTCAGGATTCTGTTTTTTTTAATTCATAAGATTAAACTATGAATTCTGAGATAATTTAAAAAAAACATTTTTTAATTAATCTTTTTTCCGTAGCCTTGAGAATAATTTGTGGTGAATATTTTGTTAGAAACATGTTTGTTTCTTTTAATTTGCAGATCTATAAGTACTATGCCCTCCTTGCCAGTCTGCCCCAGCTGGCCTGTCTGGCGTATCTCTGCGTTCAGTTTCCTGTGCTGTTTGTGAAAGGACCAAAGACTGACGAGGTGAGGAGTCAGGTTTATTAGTAATTAAGTTTTTCTTGTAAAGATGAGAAATGCAGAATTTTTCTTACTATAAACATGTGAAACCACATCAATTTGAACACTTGTCTGTTAGATAATTGCTGCTGCAACATAAGGAGGAGGAATTGCCACTATATACAAAAAACAGTAAAAATATTGATCAGAAGGGTAAAACTCAATAACAGCAAACTGTTGTTGCTTGTAGGATCTTGACAGCAGCTACTACACCAACTACGTTAAGTCACTCCTCAAGAAAAAGTCTTCAACCGTTTGGTGAGTGGAGATAAAACTGAGACTTAGTTTGATGGGTTTAATAAAACATCTCAAGTAAACACACAAGTTCAAATGTTCAGTATTTTTTGCTGCGTGATGTTTTACTATTTTACTATTTCATAAAGATTTTGTGTTTTTGCTGCTTAAAATATATTTTAATAAATAGCTACAAATAAATAGTAGGATAAATACTTTTTGTGTATTTTTTATCTAGTTTCTACTGATGATATCTACACTTGAAATGAGACAGAACTAACTTACAAGTAACTTTTCAGCAGGATTAATAATATTTCCTTAATACTGATTAAGTGAAATAATCTGCCAGTGGAACAAAACATAATAACTTATAATATTGGGAAAATGTTTTCTTCCACTGGGAGATTATTTCACTTTTAACTGGTAATTTTTCATTAATATAAAGTAATTATTTACTTAAAACAAGCTCCTATATGTTGCTGAAAAATTACATGTAAGTTTCTTTTTCTTATTTGAAGTGTACTAATATATGGAGGTCCAAAACTGACATAATTACAAATAAAAGCAGAAATATATGCTGTTTGTTATTTATTTTCTTCATACAAAAAATTGTTTCTCCTTTTCCTTACACACACATTTTCATTTGTATAAAGAATCAATAAATTAGATCAGAGGTATTGATCTCCAAAATAATAAAGATAAATGCATTTTTGCTTTTATTTTTAATTATGTCAGTGTTGGTCCTCCATATTGTAATATTTGCATTAGAAACAAGACCAAAAACACTTGGTAAGATGTTGTATTTTTGCAGTGAAAATACTAAATGTTAATAATGTACAGCAGCTCTTCAGAAACAGACAAACCGTCACTAGTGGAGAGAATACTGGAGGTGCCAAAAAATTACATTTATTTACCTGAAAAAGGTGAGATTATTCACTCTGATAGAGATATTTCATTTAAAGCCATAAAACTTTAATCTATATTAATAATAATGTTCTGTTTTGCCTCCAGTGTTCCAGTTCCCAGTGAAGCTGGCTGTGTTGTCTTTTGTTACCTGTGTGGCCATCTATCACGTACGGCTCTATGATTGAATCTTTCTGTCTGTTTAGTTGGTGAACATATGAGGAAGTGTTTGTGTTTTTCTCTTTATAGACGGCGCTGCTGTTGGTTGTCCTGGTGGTTCCAACTCTTCACATCGTCCGCGCAGGAATAGATGAAAACATTGCCTTCCTGTTGCTGGGATTTGGGATTATTCTGTCCGAAGACAGGATGGAGGTCGTCAGAATCGTGACTTTCTACACCTGGTTGCTGGAAGGTTGGTGGAGAAAATTATTATTATTTTTTTATATTTTCAACAAAAAAAAAAAAGAGTTTTGTTTTGTTTTTCTTTTTAATAGTGTGCTACCTCTGTGCCATGACGCTGTCTTGTTTGGTCAGTCTCGTAATGCTAATGAGGTCCATGGTTCTTCACAGGTAGAAAAATATTTATCTTTGGAAACATTTTCAACTCATAACATGTCATAGTTTCATATCTGAATCTAATTAATCTTTAATTTAATTTCAGATCGAACCTGAAGGGGCTGTATAAAGGAGACGCGTATAAGAACTACAACACCCAGAAGACCATCAGTCCGTCCAGATCTGGAGTTTTCTGCTGGATGGGTTTAACCGGATATCAAGCTGCGATCGTTTGCCTCGGTGATTATTAAATATGATCAAATAAATTAGGAAAACAGAACGTATTTGAACTTATTGAAGCACATAATCAGTTTAGCTTTAAACAATAAAACATGGCAATAATAAACAACGTCCTCAAGCTGCTCACAGTTTTTTAAATGGATCTCTTTTTAAGATGGGGAAACATCTTACTGGTTTATGTAGTTGGTTAGTTTCTGCAGAAACAATGGAACATGTTTTTATTAGTTCTAGAAAATATGTAAATCAAAGATTATTAAAAACGGAATTAGGTTTTAATAGGGAATTGAAATTTGAGAATGTGGTTGATCAGTTAAATAGTATCGAGGGGAAAAAGAAGATTTTTCTTTTTTTTTTTTAAAAAATACTGGGATCATTATGAGAATTTGAGATATAGCTATTAGGATCCAATAGATGGCGGTAGTGCAACAGTAATGGATGCAAGCTGCCGTTAAGTCTAAAGAAGAAGAAGAAAAACGTCCTCAAGTTTAAATTAATATAGGAAATATAAAAAATATGCATCGTTTGTTTAATCCATGTTGGCTTATTTACTTTATTCATTTATTTACCTTCTCCTAGACACTCTAAACTTCTTTATATGGTTTTATACTAATGTTTTTTGTGCTCTTCTACTAGCGGTACGAACGGCTAGCGCTATTAGCATCGATGCTAGCATCGTTAGCTTCCTTAACTTGCATCTGTTAAAGTTACAGCTGTACTTTGAATTAAATTATTTCACATTTATTAAATAAAATCATGTTTATATGTATGTATTCTGTTCTTCAACATAAACAAGGTGCAGCTGCATTGCTAGCAACTAGCTTTGCTTATTTCAGCAGTTTTATACAATTTATTTTGGTTACTAATTGGTTTCTATGCAAATTAATTTAGTTCTACTCCTTAACAACTATGTCCAACTGCAGTTTATTTAAAATATTTCACCACTATACATTTATGCAATCTCTCCCTTCCTTGTAAATATTTATAAAATAAAAGTGACATATTGTAACGTGTTTCTGAAAATTGGAATTGATCTTAAATTTCTGTGGTGTCTGCAGGAATGGCCATCCAGACCCTTGTGTTTTTCATCTGCTTCTTATTTCTGGTGTTTTTAATCATCATCCCTATTTTTTATGGCCGCAACATTATCGTTTTTGAAGTTGCAGGAAAATCATGGTGAGTGTGCATCACTAAGATCTTTCCATTTTAAACTAAACTGGATCAGAAGATAAACTTACTGAAAGGTTTTTCATTCTGGTGATTTTTCAGGCCGGTTTGGGTGACAGTTGTACTGGTTACAGGGCTTCAACATGTGACTGCTCAGTTTTTCTTTGTCAAAAAGGATTCTGGTACAAGAGATTTAAAAAACAGGTTTGTTTGATGGGTTCTGCTTAATGGATGCATAGTTATTATAAAGATTTAGAAACAATTCTTAAAGTTAATAAAATAATCTGCATATCATAGCAAACGTATTGAATTTTTAAATAAACTTTATAAATTAAGCCTTTCATTTTTTAATAATATTTAAAAAGACAAGTTTTTTTGTACACATTAAGACTCATATTATGAGATTTACTTAGAAATACGGTATTATGTGCAAAGAAAAATGCAGTTAATACAATATTATGTAAAAAAAAAAAAACATCTAAAAGCTTATAAACTGCTAAAAAAATAATATTGGTTACTATAAGAAAACATTATTACAAATAGCATTTATTCAAATATATGTTTTAAAGTACTAAACCTGGGAGAGCATTTAGATATTTAATAAAAATTGTCTGAGAATGGCGCCTTGAGGAATCTCACTGGTGTTTGTTTTCTCTCAAAATTATTAATTTAGTCCAATTTTTTATTTTATTTTTTAGAGTTTAGAATTTCATTAATTCAAAAATATGTGGTACCAGTTTTCTTAGCAGGTCTCAAAACATTTTTTGCAGTTTTAGCTAAAAATTTAGCTAAACATTTGGCAAAGATTCTGCCAATTTTCTCAGCAAGATTCAAAACATTTTTGCACAATTAGTAAAAAATTTATCAAAATTTTTGCCACCTATTTTTGAATTTTCTCAATTCCAAAATAATTGGTGCCAATTTCTCAGCAGGATTTTTAGAGAATTAATAAAAGTCTATATACCAATGAATTAAAAATAATAAATAAATGATTTGGTACATTTCAGAGAGAGCCTCTTCCTCCTGACCTACCTGCTGTTTGTGGTGAACGTTGTTGTCGGTCTGATTGTTGGTATTTGGAGAATTGTGATAACGGCCTTGTTCAACATCGTCCACTTCGGTCGGATTGACATCAGTCTCCTCCATCGCACTGCAGAGTCCTACGATCCAGGTAAACACATTCCTCTAATAGTTTGGATGTTTTAAAGCTTTAATCTGGAGGGTTTTTTGACGCCACCCAGCCTACAGATACTACACCCAGTTCCTGAAGGTGGAGGTCAGTCAGTCCCACCCGGTGCTGAAGGCGTTCTGCGGACTCCTACTGGACGTGATGGTCGAGGTCGGCAGAGGAGGACAGAAAACACAAGATGCAGAAGAAGGTAGGAAGACTCAGAGCTACAAACGACTAATCGAATTTTTGGAAAATCTGGATTTTTTCCCACCGATTCTTTCCTTGGATTTTTGTTGTTCAGAGTGATGTCACCATGGCTGAGGCGGCCATCTTGTTTGGCAAACATTATTTACAGTTTCTGTTTATTTAGGCTTTGGATTCAGGTTAACTCTATAACAAAATATTAGGGTCAAACTAAGATTTTTTTTATTTTTGTAATTAGAATATTTCAATAAATAACTTGTAATAATATGAAAATACAATCATGTGACAGTAAAATCAAAGCAAAGTGAGAATAAAAGTCATACCATCAGGAGAATGAAGTAATAATTTTATAAAAACTCCTCCACATCAAAATCTATATTCTTTTGATTATTTGGGAACTAAATATTTAGTTATGAAATAAATAATAAATTTGGAGCTAAAGTTTTACTCAGAAAGTTATGAAGTAAAACTTTATGAAGTTATACTACATAAAATTTTATATAAATTTATTTTATGTAGTTAAGCTTCGCAAGCTGAAATGTAACTTTATTTTATGACTTTAGAACTTGTAATGATCTCAATAATTAGAAGCTTTTTTCTTATTGAAACAACTTTCTTGTCATTTAAAAACATTCTTCCATTAAAATTACATCTTTATTCTGCTAATCTAATCTGTTTAATGTGATTGCTGCAGTTGTTTAGTTGTAGTTTTTAGTTTGCATTTTTGTGATTGTAGCATTTTTTTTGCAGTATTTTTCTGTTGGATTTATGTTTTGGATTTTCCGTTATTCATGTGTTTGCAGCACGTTTGGACTTTTGCCACCATAGTTGCCTATTAAATCTGCACAATGAACTTAATGAGGAGCTATTTTGCACTAATGTGCAAGAGAAAAAGTCTATAAAGTCATGAAAACTCTTCAATTAAATATCCTAACTATATCAAAACATTTTGACCTGATCAGCTCCTCCTTGGTGCTTTCAGGAGCCCAGGAGAACCGACCCAACAAGGCAGCCAGCAGTCGGAGGATTCGCGCTCGCTGGCAGCTGCTGTACACGCTGGTGAACAACCCGTCCCTGCTGGGCTCCAGGAAACACTTCCAGACCCTGCAGACATCCGAGAGCGTCCCGAACGGCACGCCCAACCGCAGCTCCAAGAAGGAGGTGGAAAAGGTGGAAGCCGAGGCCGCCCCGTCCTCTGAGGGCGCATCGAGCCAAGATAAAACTGAATGAGAGCGCTAGCTTGTGCAACAGTCTGTAAAGTTACACAGTAAAAAATTAACAGCAAGAGTTTGATTTACTTAACCTGTCATAAAGAAAAAGATGTGGCTGGGATCATTTTCAGGTACATTTTCACCAAGTTAGACATTTCACCGATATCAGAGTTACAAACTAAACATTTAATTTACTAAATTAAATATTTAGTTACCAAATAAATATTTAATTTAGAGCTAAATTTAATATTTAGTTCTTAAACTAAATATTTAGTTATGAACTAAATATTTGTTTTCCAACAAAACATAAAATTTCCAAACTAAACATTTAATTTTCAAACTAAAATAAATATTTAATTTGAAGCTAAATATTTTACTTACCATCAAAATATTTAGTTCACAAATAAATATTTATTTTTCTAACTTAGTATTTAGTTTCTAGCTAAATAAAAAGATTTATTTTCCATACTAAACATTTAATTTGGAACTAAATATTTAGTTAAAATACTAAATATTTAATTTTAATGTTTAGCAAACTATGATAATAATATATAATATTCCAAACTAAATATTTAGCTTGTTAATTAAATATTTAGTTTGGAGCTCTGACATTTATAAATGCATGAATGACGTAGTGAAAATATGAAAATGAACATATTTTTTTCTCCGACAGGCTAAATAAGCCAAGTAAACTTTTCATTGTGAAACTTTGACACCCTATGCAACAGAGTCTGCAGTTTCCTCCAATTAAAATAAATTGCAATGCACTGAATGGAGAGCTTAACGTTGTAGTGTCGGTTATAAAATCAGCTTTGTCACACAGGAATTAATGAGGAACAAGTTTTGGGCTGACTACCTTTAGTTTATATTCCCTGACTCACTCTGTCTGGTCCTCATTGTCAGATGTTATCAGTACAATCATCGTGTTATAGTCACTGTATTTTCTGTAAAAACAGTTTTAGGCTCTAACTAAACAGGAACCAGGGCCTCCTACTAATGTTGTTTTGACATCAGGTGCCTGATTTTCGCCCGGACCTATTTAGATGTGACACACGAACGTACTGAAGTTTGTGCGTTCATAAAAGAAAGTAAGTTTTAAAGTGTATTTTACTGCTAAGTACGTCTTGTGTTGTCTGTGAATCGAACCACTGATAGTCATGATTGTTCTGCATTCTTGTTGACTACAAAATCCATTAGCATAATGTTGCCAACGCTAACCAAAAGCCCATTAGCATAATGTTGCTAACGCTAACCAAAAGCCCATTAGCATAATGTTGCTAACGCTAACCAAAAGCGCATTAGCATAATGTTGCTAACGCTAACGTTCGTGTTTTGGCCGATGGCTTCGTTTATATATTATATTGGTGCAGTACTGCTGAATAAATACGGTAAATGCTGTTAAGTATTTTTGTTTATTGATTCTTTTAAAGCAATAATTCACACAAATAGGTTTATTTGTATATTTTCTGTTTACAGACCACAAACGTGTGAGAAATCCTCACTTTTTTTGTTCAGAAAGCGAAATAAATGAAGTTGGTTATTGTGAAAATCCCACATTCTGACAGGACTCAATCATTATATTAATTTACACATAATATTATACAGTGGTAATATAATAAGTTTTTTAGATTTAGGAAATGTGTTATACAAGTTTAGGTCGTGTATCTGTCAGTAAACTCATAGAGTTAATAAGTGTGGATTTAATATTCACAGATATGTCAACAAATTGGCTCGTTTGCCTAGAAAGTCCGATTTGTTCGTAACCAAACTCAAATGTGAACCTTTGTCAGGTTGAAATGAACTGAATGTTAACGCCAAACCGCTCTAAAAGCAGGAAGTAGATAATGGCGCAAGGCATTCTGGGTAAATGGAACCAAAACAAACACGCTAGCAGGAGAAATAGCTTGTGGTCTTTTACAAGGACAAAAGAGAAATTCAACAATCCCTAAACTCTGACGCCTCTCCATTTTTATTGACATTGTGAAGAAGGAATTTGCATTCAAATAATAAAGTCATTGTTTAAAGTTTATTTTTACTGCAAAATACATCTTAGTAGTAAAAGATGAGAGGTTGCTGAGGTAAATAGGTTTGTTTGGTTTGACTCAGTGCTGCGAACTAAACCATCTGAAAATGTAACAGATGTTGCAATTTTGGTCCCCAATTGTATTGAGTTTAAAGTGAAGACACCATTAACCTCGAAGTTACCTGGATCTGGTTTCTCTCTCCTCCTTCCACTTGTTTGGCTGCTGAGGAGCTTCAATCAGGTTTGGACTCAGTGAAGTTGAAACAGGCAGAGCAAAATGGCTGCAACGCTGAGGCAGTTTCTTGTCTTCCCCCTGGAGACAGTTGAGGACCTTTGTTCTGGAATCGGGGGCACGTAATCGTGGCCAGGCAGTGAATCCCCATCTGCCAGTCATTTAAAATGTCAGCACATTTAAATGTGACCTGTTATGCCTCTTGAACAGGTCATTGGTCTGTGGTATATACAAAACATGTTCTTAACCATTTCTCCACAGAATCATTCTTGGGTAGTGAGATTTTAGTCAGAATGAGCTGTTTTAGGAACTCTTGTCACTTTTTAAATCCAAATAAGCTGCTAACTCAACATTTACAATTCTATAGCAATACATCTTTGAAAAGCAAAAGTAGAGCCTCCTACACAACCAACTAGATGCAGCTAGTTGTGTGTTTTGTTGTAAGTCAGCAGCCGAGCTGACCAAACATGCTGGCGCTCAGCTCGGGTTGCTAGGTAACCAGGCTGGAGGTGGCTGGGGTTTCTAGGTAACGGTGCAGCAAGAGGTTTTTGAAACGGCCCATTTTCCTAATGCCAAAAAAATTTCCTTTATTTTTTTTTCTCCTTTTAAAGTGCTCCGGTGGTTTTTCGAAGCAGCTGAGACTAAAATGGAAGTGCAAAAACGTGCAAAATGTGAATTTTTCAAACAGACAAATGAATAACAGCAAGCTGAAGCTGAAATTTATCTTCAGCTGGATCACGTTTTGTGCCTCCAACTGCTCTGAGAGGCTAGTTTTTAACTCCATATTGATGTTCACCACAATCGGGCTGACGGTGCTAATCAATATTAGCATCTGTGTCAGCAGAGAGGGGTCGATCGTACGCTGACGCCTTACAGCAGCTGGACTCTCATTACTGCTCAGTTCCCTGATGATTTGCAGACTATCAAGATTTTTTTAAGTCTTGCCATGTTTGTTTGGCTCTGATGTAAAATCATTTAAATTCTGTGTTTTATTTGTTAAACTAAATTAACATTTTTATCTTTCTTACATACACATCTCACAAAATAGCCCACAGATATATAAAGTTTTGTTTTTATATAGATTATTCTCCAGCATTTGCAGAAAAAATTGCCACACATTTCAATAAAAACAGATAAACAACGGCTAGTTATCCCACTTTTTACATTTTATTGAGGCACATTGAGGGTTAAATGGGAATGTATGAAAACACACAACTTCCTTTATCACTTGGGTTAAACTGACAAGAGGCACAGAAATAAAGTTGAATTTTGAGTCGAGAACACAGGCAGCATGCAGGGCCTCTAAAACGGCAGCCCACTGGAGAAGGACCCACATCATTAGATAATACTCAAGTGTTTGTATACATTTCTACCAACAGCAAGTTTACAATATGTTTGGTTATTTCACAGAACATCCTGACATTAAAACAGGACAAACAGATTAACCTTTAAAGCAACATAATTTAGGTTTCTGACATTTAGCTGAATTCCTCATGAGACAAAAATCACAACAGAAAATTACGTTTTCACATTTAGCAGTTTTTTAAAGTGTTATAATTTACTGTAAAACATTTTTCAGTTTTTCCATCCTGATCCCAGAGAGCCGATTTAAACAGCTTATCAGGCGTTTTGTCTATTCTAAGAGTTCTGTAGAAGAGAAATTTACTAGTTTAACTTTTGTTTATAATTTGTCAACATCAGAGAGAGAAAAAGAGAGAGAGCTCCACATTTCATTGCAGTAATTGCTTCATGTTTACCCTGCCTTGCAGAAGAGCCTTCTCCAAAACATCTTCACACTTTACAGATTAAGAGTATTTTTGTCTAGTTTTAAGTGAAAATATCTAAGAACTCTTAAAGTAAGACAAAATTAACTTAAAAGTAACTTTTCAGAAAGATACTTTTGATCTTGTTTTAAGTGAATAATTCACTAACATTCAGCAGGAAGAGGCCAACCAGCATTATTGGAGAACAAATAGAGAACATCAATCAAAGCAATAGTGAGATGGTTTAGATAAAGGCATTTGGATGTATCAGAGTGGCCTAATCAAAGTAATAGAGCAAAAATATGATGAAAAAGACCTTCTGTAAGGCGCTGACTTTGGAAGGCTGATTCTATATGCATGCTATAGAGTTTTATTTGAGAGAAAAAGAAAAAAAACTTCCAATCCACATTTCCTTACTAATCAGTCAGTGTGTCACCTAAAACCCATTAAACAGCATTTTAATATTATTCATACTTTTGCAAATTTAATTAATAAATCTGTGAACTTTCTAGAAAAGCGTTTTCAGTCCTTTCCCTCTCAGAATAAATATTATAAAGTTGTTTTGTGCAAAAAAAGCATTTAATGTACAAACAAATTTTGTTTTTAAAGATCTGACATTTAAAAATATATTTTTTTTCATGATATACATAAAAACAGAAAATGTGGCAGATTTTCAATGTTCCTACAGACGACAGTGAAATTATCTCTAAGGTTGTTTGTTGAGTCTTTGTTGATATTCTGGCTGCATCATTTCTCATCAGACATGAAAGCAGCTTCAACTTTTCAGTCAAATCAATTAAATAAGGAGAAAAAGACAGACATTGACTGCTTTGATGCTGTGGTGCAACTAGGAATGCAAATTTATTAATAATGACTTAATCTAAAGTTCAAGATGGCCGACCGGCTAAAAAAAAGAAGCACATCGCTAAATTTTAACTATTTTTGTATCAGCTGTGTTAAATACTCACTGAATAAATAGAAAATTGTGTTTTTCTTACAGTATTAAACTTAGACAAACCTCAAAATCAACCATGGCATCATGACTTTTTCTACCATGTTCCAATTTTTCTGCATTATTCCCTCACGTTTATGTCATCAGATCCTTCTCAGCTTCGTAGCAAATCGGATGACGCTGCTCCGTCATCAACAGAATCAACTCTATTGTTGAGTGTTTATATTTCAAAACAGAACCGCATACCGGACTCTGTTTGGACCGTTTCTCTTTCCCGTTTTCCATCTTTGTTTCGGTATTGGCGGTCAAACTAAAACACTGAGAAAAGGTTTAATCGGACATTATTAGTTAATCAATTGAAACAAATTTGATTCTAATGACTCATTTCTCAACTGTCTGCATCCCAGGTTTTGGCCCATTCTCACTCAAATGTTTGGGTCTGGCTCGAGTTCTGCTACAGACGTCGGCAGCTTTGGTTCTGCTTTAAAGCAAATCTACCTTCATCCATGTCAGGTCAATGCGAAGGAGAGCAGAACTTCTTTGGGACTTAAAATAAACCAAACCAATGAGAAATAAGAGTGATTTGGGTCAGAACATGTTTGCAGATTAGTAATCAGGATATCTGTAGTTGCTGGTAATATTGACGGCTTCAGCCCCCAAAGGCAGCCTATCGCTGTACTCAGATCCCATCTCACAGTCGTCTATGTTTCCCTTGCAAGTGAAAGACTCGGTGACGATGCTTTCCTCTGTGTCTGCCTCCTTCTCCCCGTCGTCTACGCTCTCCGTCTCCACTTCGTACTCGTTTATCTTCCTCTGAGACTCCGTGATGGGAGCGTGCATGTTCAGGTTCCTCTCCAGGTGGTACTGGTCTTTGGCCTTCAGGATCAGACGGTAGGTCTTACTGCGGTACTTGTAGACCAGGTGGAAGCACGTTGCGCCAAGCAGAGGCACGGTGGACACGGTGAGCAGGCAGATGCTGACGGAGATGATGATGAGGAGGTTCGGTACCCTCCGTCTGGTGGCAAAGAGCACCTGGACTTCACAGTCCTCCCCTTTGTAGGTCAGACACAGAGAGTAGTTGGTGCCAGGCCGTAAGCCACTGAACCTGTAGGTGTTGACGCCTTCTTTGATCTGTGACCACTGGACGGCGGAGTGTTTGCTGTCGGCAGCAATGCAAAGATACAAACCGTTTGATTGGAAGTTTTCCAGGACATCTGGAAAGCCTGAGTTTTCCTCGCTGTCACTCTGGAAGCTCTTGGCTCGGCTGGGGCTCTTGTCTGGGGGTATAAGTAGGGGATTGAGTCGCACCGTTGCCTCTGTTTCTGACACTCCTAGTGCAATGACACCAAAGTCGAAGGTGTACTGCTTTACGTTGTCCAGGCTTGCGTTCAGGATGTGGCCGGAGATGTTCTTTGTGTTCGCAGTTAAGCCACATTTGCTTGAACGAATCAGGTATCTTGTTGTGTCTTCATAAAATTTAGGATTGATGTGAGCAGTTGGAAGGATTGTTGGGTCTTTTCTTTTTAAATCTGGAAAATTTAGAGAACCAAAGACTGATTTCCTCTTGGTTGGTGGGTAAACTGTTGGGTTGGTGTGAGTAGAAGTGAACACTGTGGTCATCCCTTTGATTTGTGTTGGTTTTGGACGTGCAATCACCTTAACAGACACTGAATCTTCATCTCTGCCAAACGCATTTGTTGCAGAGCAGCTGTAGTCCCCATCATCCTCTTGTCTGAGGCTTGAAATGAGAAGCGTGCCATTGCTAAACACTTTAAAGGAGTCAGAACCTTCATTAGATTCTGCAGAGTCGTCCTCAGTGTCAGACAGAACCACCTCATGTTTCTGGCCTTTGCTGGAAATATTCCACACCACCAGAGGTCTTGGGTTTCCGTTGAACTCACAGGTCAAAATTAATTCAGAGTTCTCGTGGAAAACCTTGTCAATAACATGCGGTTCAGTCAGTACTGTGACATTTGGGCTTGTACACTTAGACTCTGGCAGTTTTGAAATGACTTCACCTTTGAGTTCCTTGGGAAATGCACAAGTGATCAAGCTCTGATCCGAAACTGAGACGATGGTCGTGGAGATCCAGTCTCTGAGCCAGTCCAAGGTGCAGGTGCACACAAAAGGATTGTTAAATATCTGCAAATGCGACAAAGACACCAAGCTGTCAAACGTCCCCTCAGCTATGGTCTCGAACCTGTTGTTGTTAAGTCTGAGTGACCTCAGGTTTTTGAGGTTGGTGAAAGCATCTCTGGGCAGGTGGGCCAACTCGTTGTGGTTCATCTTCAGCATCTCCAGATCCGTCAGGTTCAGCAAATCCCCCCAGGGGAAGTCCGCCATCTTATTGTGGCTAATGTCGAAGTTGCGAAGATGAACCAAAGGTACGAGGCTCCCTTCCTCGATGGAGGAGATGTCGTTGCGGGCCATCCACAGGGAGGTCACCTGGGTGACGTTATCGAAGCTGCCGAGGGGGATCATGCCGATCAGGTTGGCGGAGAGACTGACGGTCGTCACGTTGGGAGGCAAACCCTCCGGGACTTTGGCTAAATCTCTGTAGGAGCATTCAGCATAGTGGCGCCCGTATTTATCTGAGCAGGTACAAGACTCAGGGCAGCAGAGGACAGACGAGAGGAATGTGATGACCCCCAGAGCAAAGGGGAGGATGTCTGCTGCTGCCATTTCTGCTCCTGTAAATCAGCAGAGAATAATTAAGACTGATTGATCATTCCCCAGTAAGAGAGATGTGACTGAAATAAAAGGTGAGGTAGTACAAGTTAAAGGAATAAGGCATAATAAACTTCTCTGGATCAAAAATATTAAAAACAAAACATGTTCATTACATTTTTGCACAAAATCACTCTTAGATAATTAGATTTTAGTTTGGTCAGTTTTAATACTTTGTTTCAGGGCGTCTTGTCACTTTAAATCCACATAAACAGCTGCTGGCCTCGTAACTCAACGACTGGGTTCGGCTTGGGTTGCTAGGTAACGGGCTGGGTTCGGCTGGGGTTGCTAGGTAACGGTGGAGTGCCCGTCGAATGTGACTTAACAGTCGGGAAGTTCTTGAAACAACTTATTTTCCAGACACCAAAAAACATAAATTTATAGCCAGAAAAAGGTTGGGATTTTTTTTTTAAGTGCTTGGTTTGTTTTCAGAAGCAGTAGATGTACAAAAAACATACAAAATTTTAATTTCACATAGTAATTCCCCTTTGACATTAATAACTTTAGAAGGTTTGAATCAGTTTCTGAAGACCAGATGTTTTGTAAATGTCATGAATAGCAGAATAAGTGGAGGCTTGTTGATGGTGAGGATAGACGCGGTTGGACTCAGGTTGTAGTGGAAAATGATGGTTTTAATGATGATGGCAAAAAGTGAACAGAACAGAGTACTAGAAATAGCAATACTAAGACATGCAGGGTGCAGATTCTGTTTAATCAAATTATTTAATGTAAAGCGAAAACACAAAATCTTACCAAGTATTTTTGCTCTAGTTGTTCAAATATCTCAGTCCACTTGAAATAAGACAAAACCAACTAAGAAGTAACTTTTCAGCAAAATATATTAGTTTTTTAAAGTTAATAATTCCTTTATATTGTTGGAAAAGTTATAGTTCCAGTGGCAGATTATTTCACTTATAACAAGACATTTTCCCATGTTAGAACTAAAACTTCTTCATCCATATTAAGGAATTATTTACTTAAACCTAGCTCCTATTTTTTAATGAAAAATTATTTGTAAGTTAGTTTTGTCTTATATCAAGTGCACTAAGAGATTTGCACTAAAAACTAGACAAAAATTTCTTGGTAAGATTTTGTTTTTGCAGTGAATACTCATATGATGTTTTACTGCAACCGTTCAGCTTCTAATAGAGAAAATTAACCTTTTGTTTTTGTAAATATTCAGATTTCTAGACAGTACAACATGGAAATATTTTAGGTTTTTACACACCATAAAACAGATTTTAGATGAGCATTTTTGTCCGGTTTTAAAGTGTTTTTGCTTTGAGAAGTCCATGAAGATTTTTATCTCCGATCTAATTGAACCAGAATTAAATTTGCACATTAATGAGTCCCGGTTAAACGCAGCGAGGCGGCTGGTTTTTTAAGTGCGCAGCAGATTCTGTCCTTGGTGCTGAAAGACAGAAGAAGGTCTGGTCTGATTCTGACCCAAATATCACAACAACCTACATAAATCAAATGCCACAAAGTTCATCTGAAGGCAAAATAAATAAAAGATCTGCGTCAGAGCTCAGAGCAGCTTACCTGTGTTTGGCTTTTTAATTCTGCAGAAGAATCCAGAGCGTATGAGTCAGTGTTTGCAGTCAGACTCCAGAAAGCTCAGTTCCTGCGTCAGTCTGTCCGCTGGCATGATGGAAAAAGCCCCACTTCTCTGCAGAGGGAGAGCGCCGTCTGCGAACATCTGTGTCATCTGTAGCATCTTCCTCCCTCCTCCTCCTCCTCCTCTGTCTGCTCTGGAACCGCGTCAACGAGAACCCTAACAAATATTTTAAAGGGGAAACGACCTCTGATTTTCTCAGAAATGGAGAGGGAGGTGAGTCATAGCCTAATTTATAATTTAAAGAATAATAAGAGGAATAATTTAGCCTCAGTGGTTTAGGATAAAGAAATGAAGTACGATACTTTCTAAAAAAGCTTCAGAAATTGGTTCCACTTTATAATAAGGCTCCCGTTATAATTCAACTCTAAATAGTTTAGGAATCAGTAAAAATATTAATTAAAGGTGAAGAGAGAAAATCTACTGAGAGCCAAATTTATTCACCTACATATTTTACCTGGAGTTGTTAAACTCCACATTTCAGACGACCCTATAAAACAATAAGCTTTTGTAAATGTACATTTTTAGAACATAGTTTTCCTCTCACTCTTAATTAATGCACAGTAAGCAGTTATTAATGACTTGTGAAGTCTTTGTAGATTAACTGATCTATAAATGATTTAACGGTCGTCTATAAGGGGAGCCTTATTGCAAAGTTTTACCCAAAATTCTCCTGATGTTATTGCAAAGAAAGTTTAACTCTGACTGATGTCTTTATGAAACGGTGCAACTGGTTTGAACTTTACTTAAAGAACAGACATTTTATTGTTTCAATAGACAACAGAAATCATATACGAGGTTCCCCAAGGCTCAATCCTGGGACTCCTCTTATTTAATATCTAGATATTAGATATTAGCAGATAGCAAGAAATAAGATTAGCTACCATAACTACACAGATGATACACAGCTCTACGTTATCATCAGGTGACTCTGAACATATCTATGCACTGATCTATGCTTGTAATAAGTCAGTTAATCGCATGATAAATTAGAACAAACTCAATAATTTTGATTTGCATGATTTATCATTTTTTACTTTTCTCTCTTTTTCTACCAAAAACTGGATTATAAAGTTTTCAGTCTGGTTCTTTGGTCCCATTAAGCTCTTTTTTTAAGGTTTACAGAGACTTCATAATTCATTTTATTGGATATTTAAAATGTCTTCCAGTTCCAGTGTTAAATGTTTGTTAGAATTTAAAGTTTATTGATCTTTGAGAATATGTTCTTGCATTATTATCATTAATCGCGATAACTGATTTGTTATCCTGACTGGCCTACTTAAAGCAAATCAACAACTTTCTCCAACTGAACAGAAACAAAGCTGAAGTTATTATCTTTGGACCTGAAGAGGAACGATCTAGAGTCAACGCACAGCTTCAGTTATTACAGCTGGAAACCAGAGATCAGGATTAAATCAGGTGTGGTGATGAACTCTGACCCGAACCTTCAGATTCACATAAACACAGTTACAAAGTCGGCCTTTTGTCACCTGAAGATAATTTCCAGGATTAAAGAACAGCTAGGAATCGTATCTATCCAATACGTTAACTAGTTTCACCAAAACACAAAGTCAATCTGTTGAAGGTTTCCACACATTTTTATAGTTCTTCAGCCATAAATGAACCAACTTTGTTATTTGTTCACACATAAAACCAGGACAAAAATCAGCCTCATTCCTTTCATTTGTAATCTTTTATATGCTATGACACAAAAAAGAGCATTTATGCAAAACAAAAAACGGTTTTGGACCTGAAAATACACTAAAAAACAGATTTTGGGTACTGGATTAGATCTATTTTTATGCCAAATAATTCAAATCAAGCCAAAATGTTACAAAATAACATTCTCCAACAAGCATCTACTTATAAATAAGCAGACCGTTAATTATTTTTGAGTTAAATGTAAAAAGTAGATTTATATTTTTGCATTTAAATTTGACAAGAGAAAGGCTGGCTGGTCATAAACAGCTGATTAATTCACATTTTGTGGTCCAGAAACAAAAAAGGAGCAAAGATTTTACACAATCTTAATGCAATATATATATAAATGGCTCAAGTTGCAAAATTTGATTTTGTGATTTTAAATACTTAACAGTCTTTGGATTATAATTTGTTCATCACATTTCTCAGTTTTTGAGTTCAGGAAATTTGTTATTAATGATATGATTTGGAATAAGCAGAAATTACACATTTAATTATGCTTGTAGCTCTTGTGGAAACATTAAATAAATCTGAGAAGATAAATTCGTCGTTTCTGCTGCAAAAAGGCAAAAATTAACAGTAAATTAGCAGAAAACCTTTAATCAGTTCAGCTGTAATGATGCTGATTGTCCAGCAGATGGCGATGCAGTTCTTCAGTGTTGAATGTCTCCACATCATTTCCACATTAAACTCCTTCAGATGCAGCAAACAAATTTAAAAACATTTGATCATAATTGACATGTTGTAAGATGTTTTCCCTTCACAGCAGGTTTAGATTAATCCCACCAATCTTTACTGGAGTTTGTGTCAGAATGATTCGTGTTTCTCTTAGAAATATTCAGATTTATTTTTATTAACGGACATTTTGGGATCATATTGTTTAATTTACTCCTCACTGATTTCACTGTGTGAAATTAACACGCATGTTTATTTCATTGAAGGAAACGACACAAAATCCTCCAAAGACATTATTGCAACTTTAGAAAACAGAAGTTTTACAGAGAAAAGCTGGAAATTTATGAGCTTAGAAAGTCAGAAACTTGTTAGAAAAACTCAAAAAAAATTTAGAGAAAAACTTGCAAATTTCTGAGTTTGAAATTTCTGTCTTATTTATTCTCAAATTTTCTAAAAAGAACTGCAAATTTATTGAGTTTTAAGTCAAAAATGTTCTAGAAAAAAAGGTGAAATTTTGAGATTAACCTCAGAATTTTTCTGGAAAAAACTTACAAATTTTTTGAGTTTCAAATTTGCTATGAAAAACTCAGAAATTTTGAGATTAGTCTTAAAATTTTCAAACAAACCTGGAAATCTCTTTTGAGTTTTGAAAGTCAAAAATTCACTAGAAAAAAAATCTAGAAAAAAGCAGACATTTTGAGATTAACCTGGAAAAAATTTGAAAATTTCTGAGTTTCAAAAGTAAAAGTTTTTCAACTTTTGGAGTTAATAAATGTTCTTGTCTTTTCCAGAAAGTAACTGAGATTTATCTGAAAAGTTCATATTTTTTTGGTTGAATTTTACTCTGTTTCCCTTCATACCTGGAATGTCCCTCATGCGCCGCCGTAGAACCGGCTTGACGAGCTTCTGCACACCTGGTCACAACCTGCCGAGAGAAAAGGTAAGGAGAAACACCAACTTGGGAAATATGACACTAAAGCGTTTCAGTGACTTTTCCCATGAATTATCGCATGTAATCAGACCATCAAACAGTTTTCTAATAACTTATAAACCTTTTTAAATCGGGCCACCAGCAGCTCGCAGCTTCTCCTTTGGCCTCCAGGTGTCGCTGTTTGCAAACAAATGGTGATGATGATCTGACTGACTGAAATGTTTTGTTTTACTGAAGGATCACAACGTGAAACTGTCAGCAGACATAGAGTAACTGACCCCACAGTCTGACTCTCAGCTTTTATTTTTACTGCAAGATTCAACAAACAAAATGAATTTGAATGTGGATGTTGAGCGAAAACAGAGGAAATCCTTCATTTTGTAAAAAATGTCTTAAGTTATTTTGGGCAGGAACTTAATACTGGAGAAACTCAAAGCACACCCATTACCAGAAAATCAGAAAAATTCAAATAATATAATTAAAATAGCCTAAATAAAACATATCTAAACATTTCTGGGAATAAATATTTATTAATAGATCCTGACAAAGATACAGCTTCTGATTGTAAAAGTTTTACTATTTAATTTATGGAAAAAAGGTTTTAATGATCACAAAAACACGTCAAACCGATGAGTTATCAATAACAGAAGCTGCTTTTTCTTTCTGCTTGTTGAAAATTTCTTCTCAGTGATTAATTCTCAAAATGAAGTTAAAGGAAGGAGAAACTTTCTCCAAAAGAAAAGCAGATAAAAATGTGCAGGTTTTTTTTAATTATTAGACGTTTTTAAAAACATTTTTCTTTACGGTTACATTTATTAAGGCATGAATAATTAAGTGCCTGATCTGAAACCAGATTTATTGTCTTAAACGTTTTATTGAACTTTATGGGATCATTTCAAAGGAAAGTTGAGCAAACATTTTAATAATTCAGCTTCATTTCTTTCTTAATTTTTTCCATTACAGATAAAATAACCTAAAGAGGCAGTGGGGGGTGATAATGACGTTTGAAACAGAAAGAAGCACAACAATGATTTCTACATGCTAAAATAAGCAGTTAGTTCAATAAATAGGTCAAATTAATAGGAATCATCAGTTTTCACAAAACCTTTTCTCACACAGGAATACCATAAAACTACATTTTTAAAATCTAATATTTTCTTCTTTTTATTATTCTTAAGAAAATGCAGTAAAAAAATCCACTTTCTTGAGGACAAGAGGTGCATGAAACCCAACAAATCTTGTTTTCTAAGCTGCAAATGTGACTTTCCAACTTTTTGAAGAGATAAAAAAAAAAAAACATTCATTAAATTTTTTGCACAAAAACATTCTGAGATAATCAGATTTTTGTCTGTTTGGGCGTCACTTTAAATCCAAATAAGCTGCTGCTGGCAACCCTCACACGTGGAAATGGCTGCAAACAAATGCAACTATACAACTCTACATCTTTGACAAGCAGAAGAAGAGGCTCCTGCACAAACAACAGGTGGTTTCTGGAAGGTGAAGCCGTATTCACACAGGATCGGTGTAGCATGGGTACCACAGGCTGTTGTCTGTGTTGGTTTCTGTGATATTTCTAATCCAGTTGAAACATTTTTATTTGTTTTTGGCTAAGAATGGAGGCTGCATTGGAGAGCATTGAAAGCCTTTTGGGCCTCAGACCAGCAAAACCCTATCGACCCGAAACATACGGCACCAAAAAGAAAAGGCTAAAGAGAAGTAGGAAATCAGAGTCAAATGGTGGCTCACATCACATCACATCTCTGTGCTGAAGAGTCATTTTCTTCTTTCACACAAGCTAGCTAGCTGCAGCCCGAAAAGTAGGTTGAAAATCAACTCCCATCATTCCTCGAGTCGCCACCAAACAGAGAGTTAGCGCCTGGGAAATGTTTGTAAATTTGAGCAAAACAGTTTTTGGTTGTAAAAACCAAAAGCTGAGTAATTTATTTACTAAATGGAGTCCCAGCTTAAAGCTGAAATCATCAACAAAACACTTCTGTTTTCCAGCAGCCATTGTACAGAGCATACAGCAGCAAACCCAGCTGACCAAACGTGCTGGAGATTTGCTGGGGTTGCTAGGTAACGGGTGGAACTCGGCTAGGGTTGCTAGGTAACGGCGCCGTGCCCATGGAATGTGACTTAACAGTCGTGAGGTTTTTTAACGGCTCATATTCCAGACTCCACAAAATATGAACTTATTGTCAAAAAACTGCTGGGTGGGGTTTTTTAATGCTTGAACTGTTTTTAGAAGCAGTAGAAACCCAAATGGAATGATAAAAACTTTGTATTCAGACTTTATAAGTGACTTTATGGAAACAGTGACTGTTATCTGTGGAGGTGAAACTGATCGCAGCTCCTCACGCTTCGACTCCTGTCCTGTCCTGTAGGTCATATCAGAGCTGAAGGGGCGTCTGGATCCATCCGAGGACGAATTTAATCAAACCATATTTCACACCTTCTGAAAATTAACAGGAAATCATACGTGTCAGTGCGGACGGTAAAGAAGCCGATCCTCCGTTCACATCCACCCTGTGTGCAGCGATCAGGAGGAGCTGGAAGGGCTTCGGAGAGCCTCGTTTACCTCCATAATCCTTCACAGCTCTCCACATGTTCGCATGGCGTGATGCACTCACGCACACGCTAAGGACGGAGTAAGTCTAAACACAAAAGACGAGTCCTTTTTGCACGGCCGAATTAGCATAGCGGAGGCACCGCATTATGCAAATGCGTTCTGGTTCCTGTGTGGAAGTGCTCGTAAATTGGATGATGTTTTATGATGATGTAAGAGTGAGTTAAAAAGCTGCGTTTGAACCCCTCCTCAGCCTCCCGCTTCCCACTAGCTGTCATGAATCTCCGCGTTTCGGAGTCTGTAAGACAATAAAAACCGTGCGGGATTAGCCTGCGGACTGCGGCAGAGGATGAGAAGTGTTAAACCTCTCACCACTGAGATAAAAGGATCGGAAATGTGTCGTTGGAGAGCTGGAAAAAGGAAAAAAAATGGATATGCGGCTTGTTTTTGGATAAAGGAAGGTCAAACAGGCTGAAATAAACTGGAATTAATCGAGTTACAGAGGCGAAGGTTGAGTGCAATAAGGATGTGTTGTAGAAACACACACACACACACACAGCGGCCTTGGCTTTGTTCTAGCCATTTGTCTGGTATTACACAGGCTCCATTTACTCCTGATTGCCTGTGACTGCTGACCTCTGACCCCAATCCACACCGGTACTGGAGGAGGAGCCATCAATACTGGCAGCAGGTTGTTTTTGCCCCTGAGCCGGTGGATAAATGATGCCCTTGGTGGAAACGCACAAAGAGACGGGATGAAAAGACTCGGCCTGAAGTTCTGCATGTTTCTGCTTCACAAACTGGTTTGTTTTACTGAACTACTGGTGGAGCTGCCATGAAAATACACTGCAAAAACACAAAATCATATCAAGATATTGGCACTTTATGCTGCGAAGGTCCTGGAACATTTGAAATAAGATAAAATTAACTTTTCAGCTTGATTTAAGCCATTAATTCCTTAATATTGATGGAAAATTACAAGACATTTTCCAGATGTTCTGAGTTAAATAATCTGCCAATATAAATATAAATTTTTCATCAATATTAAGGAATTATTCACTTTAAACAAGCTCCCATTTATTTCTGAAAAGTGTTAGTTTCATCTGATTTCAGGTGTTCTACAAACTAGACATTAAATATTTGAAAAGATTTTTTTTTTTTCAGTGTGAGGCACAAAAACTAAATCTTTCAAAGTATTTTTGGTGCAAATATCTTAGTACACTTTAAATAAGAAAAACAAACTAAAAATAACCTTTTAGTAAGATATGAAAGGCAATAATTCCTTAATTAATATTGATAAAAAGGTTCTAGTTCCACTGTCAGATATATTAATTTATAACAAGGCATTGTTTTCATGTTAAAGTGAAATAATCTGCCAGTGCAACTAGTACTTAAAAAAAAATAAATATTAAGGAATTACAGACTTAAAATAAGCATCTATATCTTGATTAAAAGTCACTTTTAAGGTAGTTTTGTCTTATTTCAAATGAATTAAGATATTTGCACTAGAAACTAAACAAAAATACTTGGTAAGATTTTTTTTTTTTTCAGTAACATGGAGACACAAGAAAATAACCCTAAAAAGATATTATAAACGACATGTTTAGTTAAGAAGCTGACTTAATGTAGTGTAAGCAAAGAGCAGGAGCTTCAGTGGAGCACAGAAACACTGAGATCTGCTTCAGGTGATGAATTGTGGCCTCGTGGCTCCAGACCTTGATTTTCGAATATCATCCAGTATCAGGCCTTGGGGGAAAAGCGGAGACGATCCTCTCTCATTTATATTTACCCTCCTCCACCCGCTGCTGTGCTCCCATTCCTCTTCCCGCTCCCTGCAGCAACCTGTTCGGTCCAGAAGCAGCACATCGAGGCGCCAGGGGACGGCACTCACTATGGCAAGCCGTCTGAACATTTAATCGGTTCCACCGCCCTCCAGAGATCTCAGGGGTTTTGACTAGACGTATTAGTAAATTAAGATATCTATCATTACATTTTAATTAGTAGAAATGACTTCAAATAGCTGATCAAATGATCAATCATTTAAGTTTTTTAAATTACATCATCAGACAGACCTAAATATAAAATTAAGTGGAAATTTTGGTATTTGTAGGACCAAAATGACAAAATCTGGCAAAAGAAATTATTCCAAATAAGTTTCTTTTAATATAAAACCTAGGAAACTTTAACAAATTTTACCCAAGTAAGAGTAGTGATACTTCATAATAAAATTACTCAAAGTACAGCGTAGTAAAAATATTCCTAAAAGTAAATTAAAAAAAAAGTTACTCAAGTAAATGTAATTGAGTAAATGTAGAGGTGGGCAGAGTACCCAAAAACTTTACTTAAGTAAAAGTAGCACAACATCAACATATTTTTACTCAAGTAAAAGTAAAAAGTGTCCGTCTAACAAATTACTCAGGAGTAAAAAAGTATTTGGTAAAACGTCTATTCAAGTACTGAGTAACTGATCAACTTATCAATCATTTAATATTTATAAATTACATCATCAGATGGACCAAAATATAAAGTTAAGTGGAAAATTTGGTATTTCAAGGGCAAAAATGACAATAATTCAAATAAGTAACAAAAACTAAGAAAATCAGGCAAAATAATGTTTTTCCTGCAGGTGTGTGTCTGTCTGGTGAATGTTTGTTTTTCATTCAGTGGATCAAACATCCAGAAACTTTACTCCAGTAAGAGTACAAATACTTCATAATAAAATTACTCAAGTAAACGTAAAAAGTGCAGAGAAGTAAAAATACTCCTCAAAGTACTTAAAAAGTACTAGGGCATTTTATGTTAAAACGGCCTGCCGTATATCCTCCTCCTCATCTTCGCAGCCCTGGCCTCCCGTCACACACAGAATAAATGTATTCATCTCATCGTCTGCGGCCAGAGAGGTCGCAGCCTTATCTCGCCCTCTGCTGTACCGCTGTCAGCTGCGCAGCCACAAACCATAACTTTTAGCTGCTGGGGAGCGCAGAGCGCTGGCAGGCCGGCGAGGATTACAGCCAGAGGAAGAGGACGGGAAGGAGAGAGGTAGATGAAGGGGAAACGGCAACTACTGCACAAAAATATCTAATGTCCTGCAAAAACACAGGATATTACCAAGTATTTTTGGTCTAGTTTGTAGTAAACATATATTAGTACACTTGAAATAAGTCAAAACTAAGTTACAGGTAACTTTTTAGCAAGATATAAGAGCTTGTTTTAAGTAAAATAATCCTATTGGCAAATTATTTAACTTATAACACTGGAAAAATGTTATAAGTGAAATAATTTGCCAGTGGAACTAGCACTTTTTCATCAATATTGAAGAATTAGTCACATAAAACAAGCTGAAAAGTTACTTGTAACTTGGTTTTGTCTTATTTCAAAAGGAATAAGATATTTACAGTAGAAACTAGACCAAAAATATTTGGTAATATACTGCAGTTTTATGTTATAGTAACATAATGACAAATAAAAATAGTTTTAATTCATAATTTAACGTCACACTTCCATGAACTTTGTATCTGACAGCCATCTTGGCAGGCAGTTGCTATGACAACAATAAACAGCCCACAAGCTTAGAACTCACCTCGCTCCTATTTAACATATAAACAATATAAATACATTACAACTGTTTGAGTACTCTACCCACGTCTGTGTATTACTATATAAAATATCAGTGATATTTACTGAAGTACTTCCTGCTGAACTAGTAAAATTAGCTTGGCTAATGTAGCTTTAATCTGCTAACTAAGATGGACATGTAGCCTACATGTATGTTACTACATGTAACATGGAACTAATACTTTCTCATCAATACTAATGGGCAGTATTGTGTAAAATAAACTTTTTTTTTTAGCTTTTCATCATGTTTCAAAGTTGTTCCCTCATCTAAAACAAACCTGGAGTGTTTCCTTGATTCTTTCATGCATGTCTGAGAAATGCTTTCATCTCCATGGCAACCATTCTGCTGTAAAAAAACGCCTGGGTGGACTTAGCCCCGCCTTCGAGGCGCAGCTCCTCTGCCACTCAGCTCCTTCAGACTAGCCAGCAGCAATTAGCAAATACCTGGTGGAACTGCTGAGCTCATTCGCTCTCAGTGAAATGCTGGTAAAAACGTTAAAGAGTTAATAGAGGAGCCATGTTGGGATGACTTCCTGAAGGCGGAGCTTCAGAAAGAACAGGAGTTTTTAGAGACAGAGCCCCAATTTCATGAAGTAGTATTTCTTTGAAGTCAGATTGTATGTATAAAACATTTTTAAAACAACTGAAGTTAACATAGTTTCTTGACAAAGCTGTAAAATGGCACTATGTTCCTGGAGAACATGTAATACTGCCCCTATTGACTTATAACAAGCTCCTATTTCTTTCTGAAAAGTTACTTGTAAGTTAGTTTTGTCTTATTTCTATGTAATAAGATGTTTGCACTAGAGACTAGACCAACATTCTTGATAAGATTTTGTGCTTTTACAGTGTTCTTACTACTTAGTCTGTATCCTTTTTTTTTTTGGTGTATTTTATATGTCTAAATAAATAAATCAACGATTTTGTGTGGCTTTTTCCACCTGCCATTTAAAAACCAGTGAGTAGAAATGAACTGACCATTCAAACCAGGTAAAATGAGCTTTAGTTTCCTTCCTTCCTGCAGCCTCTTTCACCGGCTGGTCAGATCTTTATTCCTCCACAGTTTCACACGGCGCTCTCACTGTTCGAGTGTCTGATGAGTGTTCGGACGACGCAGCGTTAATAGGTTTGCGAGTGCTGGTTTAATTTCCCATGTGGGGGGTGTCGGGGGCTCGTCCTCCTGACCCCGGCATGTGTCGGACAGCCCCTCCAGAGCTCAGCGGAGAAAAACGGCCTTATTAGCCCAGTTCATTAAAATCATTAATAGTCATGAAACGAGAAGTACCGCAGTCCAAAAGGCTTAATGCTCCATCCATATTAATTAGACGCCCACAAGTCTGAAGCGAGGGAGAGCGGAGCTGCAAGCACACAATAAAACACACACATTTAAACAACTTGCCTGCTGCGGCTTCGCCTCCTCACGCTGCCTTTGTCCGACTGTCAGCGCGGACTCCCTCCTGTTACTGCTCCTGATTAGATGCTCTTTTAATTAAAACTGATCACTCCAAGAAACTGATGTGCATAACTAACTGGTGGGAGTGTGGACTACATGGTAAAACACTTCCTGCAGAGGAAAGTGAGTTTTCTGCAAGACACAAATGCTCCCGTTGGGGAAAAAAAACAACATTTCTGCATTTGAGTACTGTATTTTCTAGACTATAAGGCCTAGTCCAATCATAGCCGGGTCTTTTAAAACATCTGATTTTATAAAGTAAACTTGTCCACACATGATCAGTTTAGGAGAAGTGTTCATCCACTGAATTACGCCACTGAGCGTTGTTTTAAACATGCCAAACCAATAGGGGGCAGTGCAGCGCTAAGCTAAAACCTGTGTCAGCCAATCACAATCCTTCAAAACAGTCGTGACTTCCTGTTAGGAATCAAACATGGCGCCTGGAGATTCATTTGTATGAACAGACAGAGGGTTGAACTACAGTTAAGTACCATGTTAGAATATAAATTTAATATGTACTTCCCACATGTCTGAACTGGAAGTGATACTCGCCATCTTGGTAGGCAAGCGCAACGCACAACAACCCAGGACTTTTCTTTTTCTTTCAACAAAAAGAAAATATCTGGACACTATTGACCACTGTGCAAGAGAAGAATACATGAACAAAATGGCTGCTGTTGGGATCGACCCTTATGAGACGGAGAATAGAAACATTTCTAACGATGTGGACAAGCTGCCTCCGACCTCATATGAATAACAAGGTTCTGGTGACTGGCAGAGTAAGTCCATGTAGTAATAAACGCAGGCTACATGTCCATCTTAGCTAGCAGATAAAAGCTGCGTTAGCTAAGCTAATTTTGCTAGCTCGGCAATAGGTACTACAGTAAATATCACTGACATTTATCTTAATATTGTACAGAGGTGGGTAGAGTACTCAAATAGTTGTAATGTACTTATATTGTTTATAAGTTAGAAACAAGGTGAGAGCTAGTTCTAAGCTTGTGGCTTGTTTGTTGTTGTCATAGCAACTCCATAGCAACTCCATAGCAACGGCCTGCCAAGATGGCTGTCAGCTACAAAGTGACAAACTTCTGTGAACTTTTAAAAGGAAAACTCAGACTGTTTACATCCTGCTCTCATCTTCTGTTAATTTGCTGATTGTTTATATTTTATTCCAGATGCTTTCAGTGCCAAACCTATTTTTCCTGATTCTGCAACTTTCTTTTTTTTCTGTTGGGTAATTCACCAAAAGCAAGACAGAACTACAACATGTCGCAAGAAAGAAAGCAAATAAAAAGAAAAATCTCTTTAATTTTGCAGTTTTGAACCATTTTATCGGACATTAATGATTAAGTCCCATATTTTCTTCACATTGTCAGATGTCAAATATCTTTGCTTTGCTATCAACAGGATAAACAAACATAGTAAACATGTATAAAAGATTAATTTTAACACAGTCTACGTCCAGCACAGTAGGGAAACCCTGAGTTTTAACCATGCAGGACATTTCAGCTGAAACGTGAGCATTTAATTTACGGATGCAACGTGTTAGCGCTGTTGTTCTTTTTATTTCCCCTCGTTAAGGTCAAACCGTTTCTTTTTATCATCGGCCGCAGATCTGTCATCTGTTCTGGCTCATTTACTCAGGCAGTGACACGCTCACAAAAAGCAGGTTCAGCTTTGATTCAGAATAATTATCTCACTGAAATGTTGCTTATCTTCTGAACTTGTTGTTTTCTTGGTTTTTCTGCTCATTACTGGTTCTGGCTCAACCCTGATTGTCTTTATTTACACAGAAGAAGACGTAATTAATTTAAGATTTGCTTCTTTTTGTCTTTATAGAACTGCAGTTTCATTATTTATGGATTAGATATTTAAGTGATACACAAAAATTAACAACACATATAAAAAAATACAGCCTTATTCTAGAGATAAGAATGAAAGTGTGTCTGAAGCCATGAAAAAACAAGCTTATTATTTGAGTGAATAAACCAGGGGGGTTCAAACTGTGGCTCAGGAGCCATTTCTGGGCCATGGACTGATTTCGTGCGGCCCTTCCCAGAAGAAAATTTTAAAGTGACAAAAAAATGTTGAGGTACACTCATATTACCGAACTTAAATCTGTATTTGAACATATGCAGTTTACTTTGCAGAGCAATGTTTTATCTATTTGGAGTAAAAGAGCAGTTTAAAAGGCTTCGATAAAAAACTCAAAATGAATGTAACATTAATGTCCATAACTTTACGGAAACTTCTGTACAGAATCATATTAATGTCTGTGTGTATGAGAGTTATTTTATTTACATTTACTGGAGTATATAGAAAAACAAGAACCTTTTATGTTGCTGAGAAGATGCAAAACATTTAACATCTAAGAACAGAGAGATATTCAAACAGAAGTGATAACTTGAGGAGTTTGTCAAGTGTTTACAGAACAGCATAAAATGCATTTTTTATCCCTCTCTGGACTCTGTTCGGACCGTTTCTCTTCCGCCATCTTTGTTCCTGTATCCACTGTCTGGTTCCACTGAAGGGCGACGAGCGTCGCCCTCTGCTGGATGGCGGCCAAATGACAACAACAAAAGAAGGTCTAAGTTGACGTTATTAGTCAATCGATTGGAACTCATTTTAATCTAATAAATCAGTAATCAACAGTTAAACATAAGTCTATTAACTGTTTACATCACTACCTGCTTAGCTAAACTGCGAGTTGTTTCCGCTCGTCCTTGACTTCATCTTGTTCCAGCTCGTCTTCCTCTAATTCTCCTCGCTTGCTGGGTCACATCGCAGCAGCGTCGATGGCCTCGTGTGAGGAAAATTTACAGCCCTGTGTAACCATCTGCTCTGCAGCAAACACATGATGCTTGAGCTCCTTCATGCTCTTCACTGTGCTGTTTTGTATTGTAAATATGCTATTAGCATTCATGAAGGTATTTACATGCATTTCAGAGCCAAGCTGCCTGGTAGTTAAACTGCACACAGTTTAAAGAAAAGTTATGGTACCTCCCAAGTTATAATGGCTTTCCTTCAATGGGTGAAGACAAGTTGTTGACTATAATCTTAATTTTTTCTCCGGATTGTATTTCGTTTAAGTGGTTTTATGAATCAGGAGATAATCTGTTTTATAACAATCTATGACACACAGATTATTTAAAATTAGAATCTATGTCATTTATTTAAGACAGAGACAAAAAGATAAAGTTGTGTGTTGTGTTGCCAAATATTTCTGGTCTATATTTTTCTGCAAATATCTTAGCACACCTGAAATAAGACAAAATTCAAAATTTGCTTTTTTCAGATGAGACTTTAGTCTGCTCAGTTCTGCCTGTTTTGATCTCCTTTCAGAACGAGCTTTTAGGACGTCTGTAACTTTAAATCCATGCAAGCTGCTGCTGGCCACGCCCCCAACTCTTGTACATGAAAATGGCTGCAAACAGATTTACAATTATACAACCATACATCTTTGAAAAGCAGTAGTAGAGCCTCCTGCATAACCAACCAGAATGCAACAAGAGGTTTCTGAGTGGTAAGTTAACAACAAAACACTGCACCAACAGTCCTGGAACTCAGCTTGGGTTGCTAGGTAACGGGCTAGAGTTTGGCTGGGGTTGCTAGGTAACAGTGCCTACTCATTTGTGACTTACATTCAGGAGGTTTTTGAAATGGTTCTTTTTCCACACACCAAAACCATAAACTTCTTGCCAAAAACCTGTTGAGTGTTATTTTTAAGAGTTTGGGGATTTTTTTAGAAGCAGTAGATACACAAATGGAAGTATAAATACGTACATAATATGAATTTTGCATAATAGGTCCCCTTTGAAGGCCAACAGATAAGTCAGAAAGTAAAGATGACCAGCATTGTTCGTATTGGTCAAGGATTTTACTGGCTTTGTGTGAGTTCCCCATATAGATTTATATGTAATTAGGATAATCAGAATGAAATTGCATTAGGCTGTAATCTCTGAAACGCTGCTGTTAAACATACAGGTCCTTTTTGTTTTTCAGTTATTTCTCTGGTTTCAAGGGGACAGGGTCAAATGTTTGACAATTAGCATCAAAAATCCAACAATTGACAATATTAGCCCCCTTCTGACACTGCTGAACTCCCCGATCAGCACAACACAGAGGGACGGATTTGCATAATAATAGTCAGAAGACGTTACAGGGGAGATAACTGACTGTGGCCCGCTGGCATTTATCTGGATGCTCCTCTGTATGCTGGAGACGTGCCTCCTCTCCTCAAGGCCTTTAGTGGCTGATATTGTGCTCGGCTCTTGATGGCTGAGAGAGCAGAGCTAATACAGCCGCGCCTGCTTTTACAGCCACATCTATTACTGCCACTAACTGTCCCATTTGTCCTCATGACCAAACAACAACTGAGGGCTCTGGGAAAGGAGGTTGCTTGGTTTTGTGTACAATGCATAAGTTTTTCATTTGGTCATTACAGGCTCCCTCGCTGACACACTCATTATTTTTAGTCACCATTAAGGGCTTATTGCTCCTTTTTTAATTAAGCAAGTTTCTTAATTAGATGTGCAGCATTGAGGCCTACAAACGGCCCGCCGAGGTAATGAAATAAAGGCCTGCGTTTATGGAGGGAGAGTGGGTAAAGGGAGTGTGTGTTTGTGTGGGTGTATTCATTGGGACGTCAGGCTTCTGCTGCCGGGAGTGATGGCGTTAGTTCATTTATTGCGTTGCGCCTTGATAAATGTGTTTGTAAGGCGAAAAGCCTCGCCACAAGGCGAATACTTTCTTCATATTAGTCACCACTGACATCTTATTTTGCAGTGGCTTGATCTAGTTAGCGCTGTCGCAGTCAGAAGTTGGTTGACAAACGTCAGCATCTGAGCGAGATGTGCTCTGAACAGCAACAGCTGGCCATCACAAAAGGAAGACCAGAACCTCCCCCTTCTGTATAAGAGTTAAAATGCACTTTGTCAATTAACAAGTTTGTTTATTTATTTTACTTTCTTAAAATATGTGAATTTTATCTTTTGATCTTTTATTTTGAAGGCCCAGTTTTGTGCGTACGTGACTTCCTCTCCCTCACATTACAGCCGTTGGAAATGCAGCTGGTGCTTCTTCGGTATTTTCTTTATAAATATAAATGTTTTTGTTGTAAACGAGGGTAGATATTGTTCATGATGTATTCTTAAATGTTACGGTGACACTTGATAGTTATTTTGAGCGTAAATATAACGTTTAACGACGTTTATATTTACATTTACCTTTTAGCGTTTAGTGGGCGCCATTTCTAGCCCCCCTGTGGCGTGTTACTGTAATTGCGCTTTCGATCAAGTTAATTTGTATAACATTTCAGCAACGAGGCAGTTCAAAGTGCTTTACATCATTAAAACACAAAAACAAAAAGTCACAGTTACATCATACAGTCATCAAAACAGTTTCAAAACAAACATCACATTTTGTCGAGTGCCATAATCAAAAACATCAAAACATCGATTTATTAGTTTATCGTTGTTTGTTTGCAGTTATTTTTTGCTTATTAACAGTTGTTTTCTGCACATGTAGGAGCCAGAAGTGCAAACCAGAGGACAGCAGATGTGTGTTTTATTGTCTCCAGTGGGTGAGTTTGAATACATTTGGCAGAAAACAATCTGTTTTGGGCTTGTTAAAATTTGGGCTGCTTTTCAGAACATTTGGTGGGCTTTTAGAAAGTATTAAGAGGAAAATTATTTTTGAAATAATTGTCATTGTGTGGCAGAAAAGCACAAAACCTTTTATAAAATGCTGTTATTCCACATATTAAATTAGTTAATTTATTTTGATTTGTTCAGAATCTGTCTAATGTGATACCAGGAATGATTAGTCGTTGGTTAATCAAATGTCACAACGTTCTAGTGTTTTCATTTATCAGTATTTTATCTAGTATTTCCAACACAATACTAGAAGTATGTTAAAAGATGCAAATAAAAAAGTAACTCAGTTCCTTTTTTAAATAAGAAAACAAACATTTTATTGCCCAAAAATGCAATTACATATCATTCCTTTAGTAAAGCTGAACCTGGTGAAAACTATTCCACTTGAGGAGTTTTGGGTAAAACATATTTACAAACAAATGGGTTTTATCTTAAATGCAAAATTTATATTTTTCTGGACAGTTTTGGGTTAATTACTTTCTGAAAATCTTTTTTTTTTTTTTTTTTCAGCAAATGGCCTTTCTTGACTGTATACTCCAGTTAATGATTAATTGATTACAAAATTAGTTTATAATTATTTGATTAATCACGATTAATCCAATTAATATCATTGTATTTGGCCTGGAAACTGTCAATCAGATCTGGCAACCTTGATTGTTTTTTGCAGGAGAGAAAATAAATAATAAATGTTGAGTTTGTATACTTCAGTTGACAGTCAGTTACTAAATTAGTTGATGGTTATTTCAGTAATCGATTAATCACAATTAATTGTTTCAGCCCTAATATATGTATTTATATGTGTGGCACTACAGTATATTAGTGCCACACATATAAATATATATTTTTGTTTTCTGTTGTGTTTGGGCTGGAAACTATCAATCAAATCTGGAAACCCTGACTCTCTTCTGCAGGAAAGCAAATAAAAGCTGAGGAAACAGAAGCCCAATGTGTTGGTTTTCTGTTGAACCTTGAGTCTCTGTGGTTCTGTAACATCTGCAAGATGTGTTTTTTCTTTTGTGCACTCGCATCTGTTAGCAGGGTAATTCAGGCGGTGTGCATCGATACATCACACGGCTCTCCAAATTGAGCTCTGAAACACAAAAGGGAAGGACAAACAAGATGGACGCAGAAATCAATCTCTCGCCTGATAACACAGAGTGAACGCATATGCTGCCACTCTGAGGAGTGACAAGGCGTCAGCATATGGCTGTATCTGGCTATCTGCCTGTGATGTCCTCCGAAAACAATCATCTCTGACGTTCCGAACACGCGGCAGCCGCAGATAAGGCTGTTTAATGCTGACCGAGCTTGAGGAATATGGACATGAATTGCCTCTTGGAATATGAAAGAAGAAAAGACAATCAGCGCAGAGAAAATATGTCACAAAAACAGCCATATTCACTGCATTTCCATTTATTTCAGAGGCGTTTTAAGCTGCGCAGCAACACCCAGAGCGAGGTTGTCTCTGCTGCAGAGGGAACACAGTGTCTGTGTTACTGTTCCCAAAGGCCAGACTTGATCTCAGCTCAGCCTCTGAGCTGCTATTGATCTGAAGCACATTAGTTCTGCACTGGGGGACTAAACAAGGCCTGCAGAGCTCTGCCACAATCACGCAGCAGGCTAAAGATAGGCTTTTGACTGGAGACCTGTGCAGAAACACACACAAAAGCATACTGCGGTCTGTTTGGAGGGTTTAAACTCAACGTCCTACAAACGTTCCCACTGATTCTGTCTGATTGATTACAGATTGGTTTTGGGAATTCGGCTCCTATTTGCCCAGTTCTTTGAACTTACTTTAAAAAAAAAATCAGCTAAACTGGCGTTAGCTCAAACTTACATTTGGCAGATGAAGATTTTCTTGAAAGGTTTTAGGTTAAATCTTAAAATTGTTTATGTAAGCAGATAATGTATTTTCCAGGCACACAGTTCCACTTTAAAACACAATAAAGTAACTATGCTTCCTTGAGTTGTTATAAAACTGCTGTATATATGACTAAGGAAATCTGACTTCGTAATTTAACGCTTTGAGATTGGGCCTCTGTCTCTTTAAAAACTCTGGATCTTTCTGAAGCTCTGTCTTCAGAAAGTCATCACAGCGCCGCTCCTCTAGTAACCCTTTAGCAACGTTTTTACCAGCGTTTCACTGAGAAGTAGCTCCTATGAGTTCAGCAGCTCCACCAGGTGTTTGCTAATTGCTACTAGCTAGTCTGAAGGAGCTGAATGAGGCAGAAGCTTGGAAACTGCAGCAATGATGAAATTAAGTAACTAACAAAAATTTATGCATGCTAGAACAAAAAAACAGCAAATAAAAAGTTTAATAACTAAATAAATTCAACAATGCAACAAAAAGTTGATGAAGTCAAAGCAAAAAATGGGAGAAAATATTTTTATTTATCCAGGTAGTGGAACTCCTTTCTTGAACAACATGGGTTTTTACTTTAGCTGCGCTCTGTAAAGTCATGTTCCCCTGTTGCTGCCACAGGTACATCACAATGCCGAGCGTCTCCAGGTTTTTTTTCTATTTTTGAGAGTATGGCTGCCTTCCAAAACCAGATCTGCTGCATGTCCCTGGAGAGAAACCTGACAGAAAAATGCTATAAGACAAGCTTCAAAGGACACACACAGATTGCCTCCACCAAACAAACCCCACCCCCTCGCACTCGTTCCCGTTTGACTTCCTTCATGCATCACACGGGCGAGATGGAGGCATGCAAGTAAGGCAGGGTGGAGCGGGTACATTTGCAAGCCGTTCCCTGGAGGGGCTGTAAAATTGCCTCCATTTGGATGGAGCGTCAGCGGCCAGGGGGCTCCTCTCCCCAGACAGCCACATCAGCGCGGCTGCAACCCTCTGATTCTCCTCACCAGCTCCCGCCTCGGGCTCCTGGCCTCGCTGCGTGTGCCATCTGTGCCCGGCAGAAACCCAGGATGAAGTTCTCGCTCCCCCGGTTAATCTCCCCCGCGTTTGATCAGAGTTGCTGCACCACTAGAGAAGGCAACCAACGCAAAGATCCAACAAAGGGAGAAGCAGAGAGTAAACATGAGCTGGATTTACGCTGAGCTGCAAGTCGACTGAATATCTGGACACATATCAGCGCTGTTCGTCCTGAAATAAAAATAAACTGACATAAGATTATTGTTTATCATATAACCCACTGACTGTTGATTCTTTCAGTCCTGCAAAACATTTGTTCTGGTACAAGTTTCTGTGCAGAGCATAAAGCAGGGGTGTCCAAACTTTTTGTTATGTGGGCCAAAATCATCACATCAAAAGTAATCCTGAGCCAAAAAATTAAGAAAAGAAAAACCAAGCAAGTCAAGTAGTCCGGTTTATTTATTATAGGACAGGAATGTTATTCATTCCAGATCCAAAAGGTAAAAAATATTTGCTGTATTTAAAGAAGGGCACGTGGTTCTCAAATTTTGGGGGCTCGATTGAACAAATTCATCTTAAGTATAAGTGCAGGATTTGGGTCACTTTCTTTCAAAACGTTTGCTGTATTTAGCCAAGTTTGATAAATTACATAAAAGTTGATTTCAGGGCTTTTCAGTAAAAGTCTCTAAATAATCATGGTTCTACTCATTTCAAAAACTTGAATATAAAAAAATCAATAGTTTCCACTGTAAGAAAATTGTCTGAAATATTGTTACCCTGATTAAAAATAAAACGTTCAAGAAACACATTTTGTGCCATTCTTGAACTGCAGTTGGGGGCCACACAACATCAGTTTAAGGGCCACAAATGGCCCCTGGGCCACACATTGGACACTCCTGGTATAAAGCAAAGGGAAAGTCATCAGTTGGAATTTGAACTTAGTCGTAGATTTTGAGCCAACACCTCGAAAACTCAAAATATTACCAAGTATTTTTAGTCAAGTTTCTAGTGTAAATATCTTAATACTCTTGAAATAAGACAAAAATAACTTTTCACCAAGAAACAGGAGCTTGTTACATTCACAAATAGCTTTACTCAAACAAGTAGAAGCCATGAATAAACAGGCAAAAACAGCCATGAAAAACAATTTTAGTCACAATATTCCCGTCCCTCACTTCCGACGTCTGTCATGGCGCCTTGAATGATTAAGTGACGTAGTTGCAAACGCTCAATAGAAAATTATAATAGTTATTTTTTTCTCCTAGAACATAAAACAAGCAGTCTCACTCTCTTTGGGACGAAGTGCCACCGACAGCCAGCATCTCTGCGTCTCTGCCACAACTGTTTACCGTGATGATCAGAGGACTGAAGTGGATTTGGTTGGGGGAGAAGAAGCATCGCTGATGCCAAAATGCTGGATGAGCTTCTGTCTCACAGGGCTTTAAATGCGTCTCACATTCTCGCCTCCGAGGAAACACGAAAAGGGAAAGGAGATCCAGGCTCATGTTTGTTTTACGCTCCCCCTACTCAAAGGGAAATATTCATTAGGTCCTCCTCAGAAATGTAGAAAGCCTGAGAGGCAAATGATGGATGGAGGCTGAGATGGAGTCGAATGGAAAATCAACAATTTGTGTTGGTGTTTATTCGCCTGCACATCCCTTTGTTACCAAACATGATGAGAGAACATCCGTTAGTTGGGAAATAATGGCCGTGTTATGGAGCAGCCGGGAACATTAGGGCACGGCGATAGCGTATCTGGGCCTGGTGGGTACATTAGTTTGTAAGTAATGCACGCCCTGAGCTCTGGTAAGCTTTCCAGAGATGTAATATGAGAGCCAAATGAGAGTTGTAGTCATTTCGTGGACTGACGGAGGGGAAATGCATCATCATCACAAACTGATGCATTTACAATAACTCGTTCCAACAAATGGGGAGTAATTCATACGAGTCTCTTTACTGGCCTGCAGACAAGCAGAGAACCAACAAAAAGAGCTGCTGCGTTACGACTCCTCCAATAAATTATCGTTTACAACATCAAAGCGTCTTGGGAAGGAAGAGAAACTGACGATTCAACCGCAACATTACCAAACAACGCTTCGCTAAAGCGTCTTTTACATCACAACTACAAATCTCTAAGTATTTTATTAGGATTTTACCGGATAAATAAAGATTAGTGCGTAATTTTCAGATTAAATATTTTTTACAAGTAAAATCCTTAAAAATTAGCTGCACATTCGTATCGTCTCCCCCTGGAGTCAGTAGTTTGCAGAACCTGTGCTTGTAAAATAACTCTTCCTCAATTGAATTTAAGTCTGGACTTTGACTAGGCCAATCTAACACATTCTTCGATCTAGTTCTGGCTGTATTCAGCTCTGACTAACTTCAGTATCAGTAGTTGCATTTCCATACACCGTTTAATTGTGCAAATCAGAACTGCAAAAATAAATTTGCTTAATGACAACACAACAATTTCAAAAACACTTTTTTAATAGAAAGTTTTTAGGATGAGATGGTTTTCAGTCATATTGAAATTATTATATTTCACTTTTTTCACATCATGTGAGTCACATGATCAATAACTGGTGTTACTACTGGCGAAAACATCAAAGAGGACGACAGGAAGTGGTTGGAGCATGATGTTCTTATTAAACAGAAAAAAACGCAATTGTGAAAATTTTGACAGTTTTGTGTATATTTGTAATGGAAACACACCTGTAACTGTAAGTCCTACCAGATTCTTTCCCCTTGTTGAAGAAACACATTCCCACACCATGTTGCTGCCACCACCGTGCTCATAGATTCAGATCTGTCTTCAGAATTCAAATATTTTGATAATTTTGATGGAAAATGAAGTGAAGGGTCCTGCCATGTGTATGAATTATTTGCAACATTAATGTCTTAAACCCTATTGTACATTTTATCTGTGATTTGATTGACAGCGCTAAGACCCGCCTCCTGGCTCTGATTGGTTGTTTTTGATCAGGAACGATGAATTTTCTCAGACACTAATAGTAGCTCGTGAAGGTGGAGATTTATTTCTTTTTTACAGATTACCACAACATGGTGACAGTTTTAGCAAATGTGTAAAAAACATTTCTTTTATAAATGCTACAAACTGCGGCTTAAAGAGCTGCGTGTTTTTCCTTCTGCTGAAGATCTGACAGGGTTAAAGTAATGTGTATTTCAGTGTTTTTACCTGACCTGCATGCGAGTTTTGTTTGTTCCCCTGCAAAGTTGCAAAAGTCAATGTCAAGAATATCAAGCAATTACAAAAATAAGTGTTTGTTCAAGAAGAATCTCTCAAGTTTAGAAGAAATAAAACAATAGAGGTCAAAACCAGCAGCAGTTTCAGATGAAAGCTGTGTCACCTGAGAGGTTTTTTTTTTCTGTTCACCTCTGAGAGCTCCTTTCTCTTCCCAACATCTCAAGTCCCTTTCATCAATAGACATTCGGCAGTGGCCATCAGCATCTGAGCCTGGAGCTCTTTCCCAATCTCCCCTAAATGGCACCTCCTCCCCAGCCTCCAAATCCCATCCACATCAACCTTCAATCTTCATCCTCCCACTCTCCTGGCTTATTGATTTTCTATTTTCCCTTTCTTTCCCTTCTCTCTTTGCTCGTTCAGCTCTCCCTGTCTTCTCAAACACTTACTGCAGTTCGGCCTTTTTGTCAGATATTTTTTTTATTCCATATTTTCTCCTCCCTCTGTCTTTACTTGATCTTGTCAGAGTTTCTCCTCTTTGACAAGGTCGAAGCCCCAGCCGTGCTCGGAGCTGCTTAAGGTCCGTAAATGGAGATGTAATGTAATAGAGTGGTGGGGTAATAGAATTCAAAAGGGCTGGGTCTGATCTTGTTAGAGGCGGACGGCTTGGAAAGGCTCCATCCGGGTCCTCAGGGTCTGGACGGAGAATCTCTTTGAGATCTTCAGTTTGTGATTTGTGTAGAAACAACGTTAGGGATCAAACCAATCATCAGACCTCAAAAACACGAGGAAAAATCAGTGATGGTGTGCTTAGCTTCGTTTAAAGGCGACTCATTATGCAAAATTTATATTTTTCATGTTTTTGTTCTTCCATTTTGGTCTCAACCACTTCTGGAAACAATCCAAGCACTTAAAAAACACCCAGCCAGTTTTTGGCAATAACTTGATGGGGGTTTTTTTTGGTGTCTGGAAAATGAGCCATTTCATAAACCTCCAGGATGAAACGTCACAAATCAGCAGGCACTGCTCGTTTCCTACCAACCTCAGCAGAGTTACACCTGTTACCTAGCAATCCAAGGTGAGTTCCAGCATGTTTGGTCAGCTGGTTTTACTGCTGCATGCGCTGTACAATGGCTGCTGGAAAAGACAAGTGTTTTGTTGTTGGCTTGCCATCCAGAAACCCCTCCTGGTTGTGCAGTAGGCTCCACCTCTAATTTTCAAGAATGCACGGTTGTTGCAAGGTATCTGTTTGCAGCCATTTTCATGTGTGACTGTAAATGTGGCCAGCAGTAACTTATTTGCATTTAAAGTGACAGAGGCTCTAAAACAGACTAAAATCTCACTATGTAAGAATGATTTTGTGTAAAATCTGTAATGAACATGTTTCGTATCACCCATAAATCTTTCCCAACCTGTTCAAGGAAGCATAATAGCTCTGTGATGCTGCGAAATGAAACTCCTCTCGTCATCATCGTTCTAACGTAACACTTAAAGGTTTGGGGTCAGAACTGTTTGGAACTGTTTGTGTGCTGGATGTATGTGAAAAATGTCTAAAAAAAGCTTTACAGGAGCTTCAACTGCATCAAACAAACCAGAACGAGGGCATAAATACAAGTAAGATCAGCTCAAATTTCAGCTTATATCTGCTATTCTGAGTGTTTCTGAAACATTTTTTGTTTTTTTCCATTTTCAGATCAACAATCACTGGAGTTTGACACCAAACAAAAGCCAAGCAGAGTGGCAGCTCAGTGAACGGAAACGCCTCCCTGATGAGAGGGGTCAGCGGCTGACAGGAAGTCCACGGTAGCTCAAACTGCCACTCGCTACAAATGTGCTGGGGTGGAGAAACAGGTCAGAACAAACAACACACCCAACACTGATGTGATCAGACCTGACAGCAGAAAACCACCCTGAGTCTCTCCTCAGAATCAGAAATATGAAGCTAAGCTAAAAAAAAACAACATATTTTGTTGAGACTGCCTGGACATAAATACATTGGAAACTGGATAAAAAGGGAAAATCTGCCCCCATAATCCATATTTAGACACAGACATGTTTCCTTTTCTTTATTTCCTGGAGATGTATTATTGGTAATGACTGTGTCCTCAGTTACAGTGATGAAAAACAATAAAAATGCAATTTTAAAGCTGCTGCTACTTTTTACAAGTTCAATTAAGGAACACAACTTTCCCAAAACACTGTAAAAACCCAATTTAGTTACATTTACACATTATTTGGTCTATAAACAGATAAAAAACAAGCACACAATGTTTTTAGGCACACAGATGGATGGATAAATGGATGACTAGATGGGTGAAAGGATGGACGGANGGACGGACGGATGGATGCTGCTTTCAGATCTCTTCCTTTTGCTCAAATTTATTTTCCAATACCTGAGCTGAAGGGTCGGCCATCTTGTTTCTAGCAGCATCACCACTAACAGAACTAATCTAACTTTCAAAATTAAAAGGGAGACGCAGCATTAAACAAGAAATTCAATTACTTCACGTAAGTTTGTCTGTGTAGACGGGGATTTGGGAGAAACTTCAAACATTTCCACACACACACACACACACGCACGCACACACACACCTGCCCTCCACCCCCCCCTCCCTAAACCCAGAGGAAATCAGAAACCTGGTGTGGCTGTTTTCAGTGGAACCTTGTTTCTTCTCTTCCTCCTTCCCTGTTTCCCCTCTCTTTTTCTGCTTCTCCCTCTCTCTCCGTCTCTCTCTCTGCATTTGATCTGCGGCTGGGATGGCGAGGCAGGGTGAGTAAATGAAATATTGATCTGCTGCTCTGTGGCCTTGCCTTCACCTTGTCCCGTGCGCTGAGTTACCGACTCTTCCGTTCTGCTTGTAATAGGAATTATTACAGGAGGCCGGGGCGAGTAATTACTTGGCATGGCGGTGAGGGCGCAGAGGAGGGGCCGTCGTATATTTCCTCTAAAGAAGTTATTTACCTCACTTGCTACTACCGTCAACCCCACTCTGCCCCTTCCCTCCCCTCTGACCGCCCCCCCGCTGAAGCCATGTCTCTCTTAACCTTAATTCAATTCTGCTAAACATCATTAATCATACGAGGCATCATGGGAAGTTTATCAAGCCCCGGCTGAACTGAGGGGTTGTGAGGCTAACTGAGAGACCGCAAGGACTGAGGAATGTCAGGGATCCCACCTTGTTTACGTTTACTTCACTTATATAATATCTGCAGGGGTGGTCCCAGCAGGGTTGCCAGATTGGGTGGGTTTACACCCAATTGGGCTGCATCTCGAAGGCGGGGCTAGGTCCAACCAGACGTTTTGCACAGTTGGATGGTTGCCAGGGAGGTTAAAGGATTTCTCAAACATGTATAAAGAATCAAGGCAACACTCGGTATGTTTTTGATGAGGAAATCACATTAAAACATGATTTTAACACTTGGCAACAAAAGCTGAACTCTATGGAATTTGGGCCTTTTCTGATGAATATAAAGTGCATGTTTCTATTGAACTTTTCTTGCGAAAGTTGTGCTACTCATGACACAGTGTAGATCAGCAACCTTTTGTTGCTGCACTTGGCAGAACACCTGCCTCAGTGACCCGCTGCTACGCTGGAGTTTGATGTATTCTCGCGTCGATGCTCAAGGAAGCAGCCGTTTGTTTGCGTGATAGATGCGCGGCGGCTGAAGAACAGGGTCCCCACTGCTGCTCTGTGACGTCCCGCTGCATCAGAAACCCACCGAAGGTCACCACTGACGGGGGAAAAGAGGCAGAGGTGATCCATTGTACTGCTGGTCGAGGGCTTAACAAGGCAACTTGACTGGAGAGGTAAAACAAAGACAGATAGTGATTAAACCTTCATTGGTTCGGCCAGAAACAACCTTGGGTTCTCCCTCCTCCTTTCCAGACGTTTCAGGAATTTCTTTTAATCTGAAGAATTCCTCCTTAATGAAAACATTTAAGAAATACTTTCACCCTTTTAAGTGACTTCTTCTTATCATTTAGAAATAAAGTTGGCTTTGTTAGAGCGAGCCTCATTTTGATAGGACTGCGCTGTGGAGAATGAAACGTCCTCTAAACAAGCAGCTTTCAAAGCACAAGCGGCATTCTATCAATGTCACTTTACTTTGGAAGCTTAATAATCCTTAGAAATGTTTGCACATCACATAAACACATTTCTCTCATGGCTTTTCACTTCGAAGATGTATTCTGCTCAGACACAAAGACAGCTGCAAAATGCAGACAGATGAGAGAAAATTCAAGATTCATAGTACTTTGTGTGGAGGGAAAAAGAGCTAAACTGTGAATTTTCTTTGTGAAACGGAGTCGTGTGTGAAGCCAGAGTATGCAGAAATAGTTCCTTCAAAAACATAAATACCTTCTGAACATTTTCAAGTTTTACAACCATGAACTTTCATAATTTTTTAATAAGAAAATCTGAAAACCGTAGCACATATTTGCAGTTAGTGCCTTTACTGAATAGAATCCTGTGCAATGGATTATCTTCAGCCACATAATTAGTCAACTGATTCCACCCAGATGTAATTTAATCTCCATATAAACCTGACAACAGATCCGGCTTTTAAAATAACTAATTTAAAAAGAAAACCAGAGGAAGCCATGTTAGTAGTTTGCCTCAAGTTCTGCAGGAAACAGAAAAGAAGGTGTTCAGGTCAGATGAAGTTGGAAAATTGTCACAGTAGCTCAACTCCACAGTGAAACATCAATAAAAGCACACAATTAATATTTTTCGTTCAGATTCTAGTACAAATATCTCACCGTTACCTAGCAACCTCAACCCAGTCCACACCCGTTAACTTGCAACACAAGCTGATCTCCAGCATGTTTGGTCAGCTGGCTTTACCGCTGTCTGTCTGTGCTGTACAATGGCAGCTGGAAAAGTGTTTTGTAGTTGACTTACCATCCAGAAGCCATTTCTTGCATTATTGTTGGTTGTGCAGGAGGCTCCACTTCTGCTTTTCAAAGATGTACGGTTGCATATGTCCTGCTGAAAAGTTACTTGTAAGTTAGTACGTTTGAAATAAGACAAAACTAAGATATTTACACTTGAAACTTGACCAAAAATACTTGGCAAAATTTGATGTTTTTGCATTGTGTGTATAGTTAGCGTCTTGTTTCCTGTATTTCTGCTTTGATTTTTGATTGTAATATCTACTTCCCTAGAGTTGTGTTGGCTCCTTAAACAACAAA
>CAEFZY010034461.1:0-11197 GCA_903066815.1 Brachyrhaphis roseni
GTGTGCATGGTTGTTTGTCCTGTCTGTCTCTGTGTTGCCCTGCGACAGACTGGCGACCTGTCCAGGGTGTACCCCGCCTCCCGCCCAGAACATTACCTGGACATGGCCACCAGCACCTCCTGACCCCATTAGGGAAAAGGGTGTAAAGAAAATGGATGGATGGATGAGATTAAACGTTATAATTGGATGTAATGTTTGAATTCTCCAGCAGTGGCTCAAATTTGCACTTACTGTAATTCTCACAATATTTGTGACATGTACAAAAACTGCTTAGGAGCCTGACTTACTGAGTTATAGTTTATCTTTTCCTGTCAAAAAAAAAAAAAAAAGCATTTTCAAAAATCCAAAAGGATGTGTATAGTAATTGCAAAAGAATAAATAAAAATAAAATCAAATAAAGTAACTGATGAAATGAGCAACACTCAACAAATTTTTTACCCTCACCGCATAAACAATTGAGGTTGGAATGTAAGGAACTATATAGTTATTTGTGGATAAATTAGCTCTGATTGTAGTCATTTTAGTAGCTTTTAGCACCAGACAGTTCACACTGTTGTGGCTTTGTTGATGTACATAAGATTGTTGGGAGAAATCTTGATGACAGCTGTAACTCAGCAGTGTCAGCTACTCAGTCTGCAGCTCAAGCCACCCCACAAGCCTCTACAGTGTCTTCTCACATCCATCACGCTCACGATCGAACATTTCTAATCAAAGTGCTCTGAACAGAGGCCAGATAGAGGCTGACAGACAGCTCTGCCCGGGGTTTCTGTCGTCTAATCACAATGTAAGGCGCACCGTGCAAATCAGGCTCCAGTTTACCTAAAAGAAATTCAAAAACGGATAATAATAATAATAATAATAATAATAACGGCAGAGCTCCGGTTCAGTAATGGCTCTGAATCACAAAATACGAGAGACTGCAACTTTCAGCTTATGCATACGAAGTTACTTGTGTTTAAATAGGAATCAAAAATGCAGTTTGAATCATTATAAACACATCCACCTCCCAGCAGAAGCAGACAGATCTGCCATAATCCACAGATTATATGCTGGGTCACAATCTGCAAGAAAAACAAATCTGATTTTAAGACCTCGCAGAACAATTACTAAAAAGGATTTCTCAAATAAAGATTATCAATTTAGCATGCTTTTGTTACACAGCAAGTGGTCAAACTGATAGGAATGACAAAGCAGATGACCCTGTAGCATTTTAAGCATCAATGAAGAATTAAAATAAAATAAAAAAGATACACCCTGTCTAAAAAGGGCAACACCCTAAAAATTCAATCAGAAAAGACTCATCCAAGACTCCTGGAATAGATTAATTTTAATATTTAAAGCAATTATGCACAAAATTATATCATGTGGGTCAATGTAATAAAATGTCAAACAAATGTTTCAGTAGTTATTCACTCAAACAGTCCAATTAGCTTGCATTAAGCAAAAAAAAAGACTTCAGCTTTGGATGAGTAAATGTCAGCAATCATCCATTTAATTTTTTAATCAAGCATTTAGATACCATAATCACATGCAATTTTTATATCCTATTTATTTCCCTCTATTAAAATAAAAGAGTTTTTATTAAGTGTTTCAGTCCTTTCCAAAAAAACATGAACCCAGACTGTTCTTACATCTGAGTCCTTTTGGGGTAATTCAGCTGCAGCGAGGGTTAAATCAGACCTACTTTCTCTGTAATCAGGTCAGGTCCAGACAGGTACTTCCTGACTGATAAAGAGCTCTGGGGATAGAGGACTCCAGTTTTATTGATGATTTTACCATTTGGAAAAATATTTTTGGGTAGCTCAGTGGCTTCGGAGAACAAATGAGAGCAACAAGCAACCAGACTGTCTTAATGGCTGCTGATCCAGGCAGATGAATATATAAAGTTAGCTTCAACTCACATGGATATATTTGGATTAGAGGGGAAAGACGTCATCAAAGTGTAACAATGCAAAATTATTCACACTCATTGAACGAAGTAGAGTTTAAATGTAAGGTGAAAGGTGAAGGATGCTTTGGTTTTTACTTGTTTTACAGGGAAAGATGTAGCTGCATGTTTAAGGTTTAAGAAAATGAACCTGCACCTCAATGCTGTTGATTTTTTTTTAAGGATTATCTTGTATCTAAATCCAGCCTTCTCATCAACTCTGACCGGCTTCATCTGTCCCTGCTAAGAAAAAAAAAAATCTTCCCATTACATCATTCTGGGAATATGCAACCTGTCTGTCTACTTTAATGGGTGTTTTTGTTTGTTGTTTGCTTTTACAAACTGGGCATGCATACCACATATCCAAACATTTTAAACATCTAAAGTGACTGACAGTATTTGTTTATTTTTCCTGGTCATCTACCCCTGAAGAAACTCTAATGCGTTTATTTTGTTTGTTATATTTAACATTTTATCTTCTAAGATGCAGCTCCTAAAAAAAAAATTAAAATAAAAATCTATATCGTCATATATTGCGTTATTCAGTGTATTGTTCCACTTGGCAACCACTTTCATCACAGCCGCATGTCATCCCACTGGAAGTGGATGCAACATGCAGAGCAAACATGACAAAAAGCCAACGATTGATTTCTGCCTTTTGATTTTACCCATGAGACAGTTTTATCGGGGCCGTGGCTCAGGCTTTTCCCATTGCTCTGGGTGAGGAGTGCATGCTCTGGGAGACATCTGTATTTGTCTCTTTTTTCTTCCCTAAAAAAAGAGACAATGGCTGTTTGGCAAAGATGTGTGTTCATCTCGGTACTGGGCCGCATGTGGTCTGCAAAGTGCAAAGGGAAGATTTGCTGAGAGTCTTGCACTTGCAGTGCTTGGTGCTGACATCGCAATGTCCAGAGGGTGCCTCTCCACTCAATCGAGTCTCAGCATGTTGAAGCTGTAAGGGTGGAGTGGGAGAGGAGAAATACGCAACATGAACAGACAAACATCTTCAGACATGGGGGGACAACAGAAACACCTCTAATTGCCCTTATTTTTGCACAATAGGTGCTATCATAATATTGGGGATACTCCCAAAATAAGGTAATGACAGTGCAGGTGTAGTGCAATATAAAATAGAAATGAATGATCGTGTTAAAGTAAATTAAAAGTGTCAGAGAAGTTCAGACACCTGTAGCTTATAATAAAAAAAATAATAAAGGTCTGAAAATATTTGCACATATTTAATACATTTTTTTTAAGGATCCTCCAGTTAAGGTGATATTGCCAAAAATTCAGTTGATGTTTTCCGGTTTTAGTTGTTCTGTTGCCCCCTATAACATTTGAGTATAGATCCAAACTCTTTTGGACAAAATGTAGTTCAGCAACTGGCAGGTAAAAAAAAAAAAAGAAAAAGAAAAAAAAACAAACATGTAATGTTGAAGAGAATACCATTTTGCAGTTGTAATTTTGTAAGAGTTTTATATTGTCTGACTTGCTCATATGCTCAGCTGTTGGGCAAGAACTGACTGTCAGAACTGAAAAGCTGACGGCTAAATTAAACGCAGATCATATGAAATTGTTGAAAAACGAGGAACAGATGCAATAAGCTTCTAATAAAACCTAATAAATGACTGAAATACTGCATCTAAATCACACCAGCATTAAAACAACACCAAATAGGCACAAAATCAGGGAGCATCAGATGACTAAAACTTACAGACTCTTGGTCTTTGTTTGGGATTTCTTTATTAGTGTGGCTACAAAAAAAATCCATTCTATTTTGATAACTTTATAAAACCAAAACATCCTGAAGGCTGTGCAGAATAATCACAGTTGTGGTTGTAAACAATTCTGACAATCAATGATGCTTTGCAGCTTGTTTGCTCTCCACACATATAGCAGCTGAGTAATGGAACTATTGAATAAGACGGAATATGGATCCAACCCATCCATGCTGGGAATTGTAATCATCCCCACGACTCAGGATGCAGCACCATTACTGCGTACCTCGACATGTTGAAATGGCAGAGAGTTATATTTCCTTGCCTTAATGGGCCATTATGCTCCTGACAGTATTCCCAGAAGATGGAGAACCGCATTAAAAGAGCTTTTTTGCGTACAGCAGGCAGAGGGAGAAACCAATGGATGAGGTGATGAGAGGAAAAATATGACATTAGAGATGTCATGCAGACAGAATATAGCATTATATCTTGCTAAAATAGAGATTTAGAAACATTTATAATCCATATTTGCTTACAGGAGATCGGCATCAGTCCCCCCTTTGGAACATTGCAGGGATCAGCCTGTTTAGAAAATGGATGGATGAAAGTTTTTAAAAATAGTTAAGGTTACTTGATTTTTCTTGCCCGCTTTTTGTGGCCCCCTGAATTGCTGGAGCCCTTGGCGATCGTCAGAGCCGCATCCAAAACAGTTTGATGTGAAAACTGTTTCCTGCCCAGCAGTTTACTGTGCAACAACGAGTTTGCATACTTGGTTGTAAAAATTGGCCTTCGCAAGTCTTTAATTTGCATTAAGTCTGTCTCGAGTACTAGTGGACCTCTGCGGAGTGAAGTACACTCGAGTATGTGGGAGCCTCTAAAATGGACGACGTGTCAGACGACACTGAATGTTGAAGTAGCCTTGGATAAAGCAACAGAGGTACTCGATCGGTGCTCAGGTTTTGATAACTCCTTCTATCCGACCTGCCTGTGTGGTGGTCTGAGAGAATTATCCAACAGTGCTGTGACAGCTTCCTCTGCAAGTCTCTGCTGCCTCCTCTGCTAATAAAAAAATAAAACGAGGGTGTAAAACAAACACTCCGTCATATAAAACCCAGCACTGTTCATTTCAACATCCTCAAAAAATTAAGAAACAACTATTAAAGAGTTCATTTAAACGTGTGCCTGCAGAACACTGCTTCTGCAAGGATGAAGAAAATGTACGTCTGATTTGATTTGATATCAGATTTTGATTTAAGGCTGGTGGAAAACTGTTTTCAAACTACTGGCTCAAAAAAAAAAAAAATCTCTTTATGCAGTCAAAACCCATGCCCCATTTTATTGTTTGACAAATTAGCCAATCTTGTTGCAAATGACTGGTTGCTATTTTACCATGAAAATAAATAATAAATAATATCTTTATGCACTCAAAACCCCAGTCCCATTTTATTTTCATTTCCTGTTTGATATCAAACTTTCCACAAATTAGCTAGTGGAAATTAGATCATTTGTTTTGCCATCAAAACAAATAATCTAATGAAAGCCTATAGCTTTTTATTATGTACTTTAAAAAAAAAATCTGATTCAATATCCAAAGGGCTCCTGTGCATTTTCTGTGGCAAAACCTTGTGTTTTTCAATTTCTCAAATTTCTGGAGTTGGCATTTTAGTTCCAGCTAATTCTTTACAGCATAAGTCGTTACATTGATATCAATAAGTAATAAGTAATACAGGGTAAAACTAATAAATAAAGAATTAAATCAAGAAATAACCCAAATTACAAATCAAGCAAAAGCAAATTGACAACAGCAATGTGTGCTGAAATCTGTAGAACGTGTCTGAAGTTTGTTGTCTTTGTTTCGTAACAGAACCAATAATCACTAACCATGCCCTGTGACGCCTTCAGGACGATGGTAGAACTTTTTCTTCCACAGTCTCAAGATCATCCAATTATTTTGTTTCATAACTTCAAAAGCTCTCTGCTCTATTTGCATGTTGCTTTCTGAGATAATTGATCAAGTTCACAGCAGTCTGACCTGTCAAAGCAAGAAAGGAACATGAATTATTAGCACTGAGCCTCAGGGGTTTCATGTTTTCTCAAGTCTACATGTTTGTTTAAGGGGAAAAGAACGTCCTAATGTGATAAAAAAAAATATGGTGGTGTCTTCAAGATTTTCCAGTTTAGAGTAATTATTAACATATTAAACACCAAATAACCTCAGTGCCATCGGGTTATTGCGAATGTTTATGTTTGTATCTTTAAGGCCTGAGTGTAAAATCTTTATTTTACAAATCTGTAACTAATTGAGTCTGACATCCAGCTACTGATTCCCTGAACGGATTTTATTTTGGAAAGAATTTGTGGAATCTAACTAGCCTACAGCTTTTTCAGACTTACTGGCAGCAAACCTTTTTTCAACTAAATACCTCTGACAAAATCTTGATGAGCTAAAAGGTAAAAAAAAAAAATAGAAAGTTTTTTGCAGGACTAAAGTTGAGAAAAAGGTCATTTTGATTTTTTTTTCTCTCCAGCAACTTCTATTTGCTTGTCATAAACAAACTGATACATGCATTTTTTAGTAATTGGTAAATTGTCAAGAAAAACTATGTCCCTAGCGTTTGATTTTAAAGGGTTATTAAAATAATATTAACATTTTATTAACTTTGATTGGAAATCTGGGATAATACAAATTAATGTGTGCACAAAGCTTTACAATATTTCTCTCATTCCCCTTTAAGACTTGGGATATTGCTTTAAAGTCTAATTTATTTTAACATTTTCAGAGTTGTCTCCTGGCCTGTCTTGATGCTGTTTTCTAGTTATTACTCAAGGCTTTCCCAGAGCAGCTGCTTTTACTGAGATTAAGTTATGAGGTGACATTTATTTATTAATTAGATAGCTCCTGAAGTCGCACAGAGGTTTATTTAAAGGTATCACGTTAAAGACTGTAATTTAACATCCCACTTCCTACTTCTTAGTGACATATTGTGTTTGTTGGGGGACCCAAGTGCAGCAGCAGGCGAAGGCATCAAGTAGATTTTGTGGTTTTTAATGAAAAATGAAGAACAAAAACAGTGGAAACACAGGAAATGCAGGGAGCCATGGCAGAGGAAAACACAGGAATCCAGAAACAAAAATGATAAGGGGAGTAACGGGCAAAAAGTGAGAGGAGCAGAAGTGTTTAAGTATTGGGAGAGTGAATGTGGAACAATGGACCCGGCCTGATTGGCTAACTGATCACTAAGAAAAAGCTGAACTGAGGTAAAAACAATAATCTTTAATCTAAAAAAACATTCCAAGTGAATAAAAAGGCTCAAACGTAAGAATAGGCTTTCTAACATTTCTCAGTGTGACATTCTGCAGATTGATTTATTTTAAGGATAAACACCACATGCAATAACTGAGGAGAGTGCTGTGGATATGAATATGGAGAAAGGTTTAGCTGGGGATAAAGTTGAGACATTGACAAATCAAAGTAGTTAAAAATCTTAGACAGGACCTTAAACCTTTCAAAGCGGTGATTATAATCATTTGTCTCTCTTGTTTAACCTCTTCAGGTTAGACTGTAAATTAGAAGCACTCTTCAATGTGATGTAACATACAATTTGGGAAAATCAAGCCCTTGGGTCTTCACACTTTGCATAAATACTCTCAACCCTTCCTAAACAATGACTAACTGTTTCTCTCCACACTTTCTACCTCCTGCTAAATTGGCATTTACACCTCTCTGTTGCTTTGGCGTAAGAGCTTTCAGACTTATTTTAGTGAGGTGGGTGAGCAGCAGGTCAACAAAAAAAAGCATTTTCTGTGTGAAAGCTTTGTGCAGCTGCGTCAGTATCGCCACTTTTTCACTTTAGCTCTGTTTCTTTCTAAAAACAAACAAACAAACAAACCAAAAAGGTGAATAGCGAAATGACAAATAGTGGCATTTAAAGAGGCAAGTAGTAAAAAATTTTGAAAATAATTGGTCAGATTAAAACTCTTAAACACATTCTCTGTCCCTACTAAGAATAACAGTAAGATGTTCAGGAATAAGTATACTGGATAATTGCAAAGTGCAAGGAAAAGCATGTAATGGGTCTTTATTTTTTTAATAATAATATTCCAAAAGATGTGTCCTGCATTTATAGTCAGAATCCTGATTAAATACTTTGTAAAGCAAAACTTTGCTGCAATTGCAGTCACAAGTCTTAAACTGTTTGCCTCTAACAGTTTCAAACATTTATAACTTTTTCCACTTCATTTTCTATGCAAAATTGTCCACACTCGTTCAGATTTAAAGGAGAATGTCTGAAAACAATTTTCAACACAGTTCCTCTCCTGGATTTAGACCTGGTTGTTTTCGGTGATGGAATGATGGTTTTTATGTTGCTCTGTGAGATTTTTAGGACGTTGTTTCTCCACTGAACCTGTGTTGCACGTCTCCACATCTTCTGTGTTCCTCAGTCTTCATGATGCTATTTAGTACATCTGAGGGCCTTTGGTTGCATGTTTTAAGTCCAGGACATCAGAGTAAATGTGGATGAGTACATAAGCATGCCACACATTTCAATTTTTCATTTGTAAAAAAGCTTGAAAACCATGCATCATTATCCTTAACGTTCACAGCTACGTTCTATTTTTGTTGATGTAAAATTCCATTGAAATAAGGGGAAGTCAGTGGTTGTAACGAGACAAAATGGGAGGGGGGATGGAATCACAGGACATAAATACTTTGAAGTGTTTTTACACATTTCTGCTCCTTTTTCTTACATTCCATTCAGATCCCACTAAGGATTTTTGATTGGACAATTTTCTCACCTACAGGCCGACCCCGGCCACGTTAAAGGATGAAAGAAGTGACTCGAACCTTTATTTTGACACCCTGGCAGCTGTTTGATAAATGTACCTTTTCTCTGTATTGCTCCCTCAGATGTACATATCTGAGAACATGGCCGACGTACAAAATCGGTCACACTCTCTGCTTGACACATCGATCAATGTGGACCAAAGCACCAAAGCTTATTGATACGAGCTGTCTGCTGGATTTGACAGGTCCCAGCTGCTGCTGCTAGACGACACAAATTGCTGTTTCTGCTGAGGAATCTCCCTCCGTGTTTGTCGCTGGTAAGCCCACACATCCACCCAAACACATAGTGAAACACATGGTTGATTCGGTACTGCTGATCTGCCAGCAACATCACCACTCTCACTCTCCTTCCCACCCTTGTCTCCATGGAGACAAGCTTCCAGAGCCGGCTGGCTCCGGACCGTTGTGAATCAGTACAGAGAAGGATGTTGGGGGGGGGGATCTTTTTGTATTTAAACATGACCAAAAAAATACAAAAAACCCACTGTGAGCTGTGTGTTATCATATTCCCAGCACTGTGGTGATGAAAGTCCTGCTCCTACATGCAGACAAGACAGAATAGCAGAGAATGGAGGGAAAGATGTTTGCTATTTATACAAATAGTGTCACAAAATCTATATTACATAAAACGTGATCAATATTATTCAAAAACAGCCAAGCTCTATCTTTTGACTACCTGAATCAATAACTATGCATTAATTTTAGCTTCTACTTATAGGATGTATGATTAGTTGAAAAAAATATATTTTTCTATTTGAAATCAGAGCATTGTGGTCATTTTATGACAGTTTAACTCCCCTAAAAGTATGTGTATTTTTATTTGCATACATACAAATTTACTTGCACCTTCTCCGGCACTGAGAAATTCAAGCAATATAAATAAAATGATTGAAATCACATGTGTATCACATCAAATGCACATGATGTGAGCAATGTGTTCAAACCTTTTTTTAGTTTGTTGTCCACCTGCCTACGGAGGGAAATTCAACCCTATAATAAAATCAAAATTGCTCTCTGAGGCCTTTTATTTATTGAATATGAGGTCGACTGTTTCTTATTGGCACATTTGATTGTAAGTTTGTAAAAATATTAACTTGCCTAGCTTTGTTTTTTTCTTTCTTGCACATATGGAAACTATTAGAATGTGGATTATGATGAATATAATCCATATTCTCTAAAAGACTAAGTATTTTTTTTTTAAATAGCAACATTTAGATAGGTATGAAACGTACTTCTTTATTAAGAATGCTTTTTTATTGGTATGTTGTGACATTCTAATGTCAAATGTCATGTTTTCATTAGCTGTAAGCAGAAAATCATAGTAGTGAGCAGAAATCGAAGTTTGAAAATAGTCGGTGTGTAATTAATGTAAATAATGTAGTAACGTGGTTCACTTGGAGAATTTAGTCACTGACATAAATGAATGTTTCAATATATTTTTTTATTTATTTTGTGAGTCTGGATGTTTTCAACTTACTTATGATTTTCTTTATCATTTTTAGCCTCAGTAAAATATTAGTTGCTTTTTAGTCATTTTGTTTTGCATCAGGCTTTTTGATAAATTAATTTCTAGATTAACTGGGTTTTAACTTTTTTTTTTTTTTCCTTAATTCACAGATCAAATGCGTTTCCTAACTTTGGATCCACTTTTTCACCCATGGCATTTTAATTAAGCAAAATTAATGAATGGGCTTTCCTGAACAGAATGTGTTCACTACTTAGAAATACTGACAAGAGCTGAAAACTAGACCGGGTCTGAGAGCAAGCGGGTAGAAAGCAGGGAGCAGAGTGGGGAAAAAACAGCGGTCTGCTGAAACGCCTCCCTAATGGCTGTTGAGTCAAGGAAAAGTCTGCTTGCTGTTTGTCAGTGGAGCAGAAAGACAGGCGGAATCAGCTCAAAGCCTCCGTGATGAATGCGCCGGCAGCTGGAGGCTTCCACAGTCAGGACAATGTCGGAAGTGTTCGGGGAAGCTGGTTTTAGGTTGGATGTAATGGATCTGCCGGAGCGTTTGTGAGTGTCACTGTTCGCATAGAGGAGAGGTGAGAGGGGAAAACTTTCATCAGCTTAACACCTTCACCTTAACTAGGAGGTCTCGATGTGAACTCTGTGTTCATTACGGTTATAGAAACAAGCTAGTGTACAGATACTTAAAAATAAATGTCCCCCTCACCCCACTGCCCACCAAGCAGCCGCTCATGCCATACCTTGTGTGTGTACAATTACAGGAGAAGGCAGCCTTATTAAAGGTCAGAGGATGCAGAGGAGGGATTCCTGACCCTATAAAACTGTTCTGGATAGGTTCTATAGAGTGGTTTTCTACTGTTGGGTCTCAACAAAGCAGAAAATCCTAGAGCATTTGATCTGTATCAACATTTCAATTGAAAAAGTGACGCCATGACACCTAAGTGCATGTAAATTTGGAAAAATACATATTTTCCTTTCCAGCCAAATCACAAAAACAGATGAATGTGTCAGAAAAAGAAACAATCCAGATTTATTACAAACAGACAGAGTGACATATTTCAAGTTTTTTTGTGTTAATTTCGCTACGACGTACGGCAAATGAAAACCATAAGTTCTGGGAGGTTATTAGACATTTTGAATATGACCTGTTGTCAGGATGTGGTGTGGTGAGGTGGTGAGGCAGACGCTGGAGACCCAGGTAAGGTGAATGATGAGGATTTAATGATGAATAATAATAATAA
>CAEFZY010034468.1:0-56153 GCA_903066815.1 Brachyrhaphis roseni
TATTTTTGGAAGAATGTTTTGTTTTGTTTTGAGGAATTGTTAACGGTTTTATTGTTATACTATACGATCACATCTAAAATAAATAAATAAATAAATAAATAAAGAATTCTGAGGAGTGCCGGTGGAGGACCACTTGCATGCGGTCAATCACATTACGAGGAGTTATCAGTTTGTGTCGTGCTAGGTGACTAACAACCAAACGGGAAGGGTTACACTAGCATTGGAACAACTTATATACATAATGAAACCACAAGAAGATCACTTCCTTCATCTGAATATCCTACCCGTTTAAAATGAAAAGCTGTAGATGTATGCACTGATCCTTTTACTAGAATCCTACCTGCTAAAAAAAATATTTTAAATACAAAGGTGTTTGTAAGAATAAAACAGTATGAGACGGACTATTCGATAAAGTCCGTTGTATGAAGGACTTTATCAAATACAGCCACAATGTGTCCACCAAACTGCGCAGGTCATTGTGTTCCTGAAATGGCAGGATAAGATTAATATACACTAATATTACATGGCTATTACAAGCTTCAATCCCACATAGTATCGCTAACATATATTTAGCAAAGCTTAATAAAAAAGAGTATAATTAAACAAAAATATTTTAAAATATAGGGACAAAAAAGCCCAAATAGCAACGTATTTTGTCCTGATAAACCGTCAAACAATGACTTCTTTACAGTAGTAATGACTTGGAAGATGGCAAACTAAAGCCATTTATAAGCTGCCTGTCATGTAAAGTAAAAACATGAAGTAATACAGCAGCTTAACGAAAGCCAGGTATAAGCTACTGCTTTTATCAAACTGAACCAAGACTTTAACCAAAATAATTCGCTTAATAAATCCAGGAGATTTATTAGGTGACTATATGTGCGCTCTATAGTCCGGAAACTACGGTAGGTCACTGTCGGGGCTATGTGACACTTGAGCACGTTACTAAGTATTTATTTGATTCAGGTGTGTTCGACTTGATAAATTTAAAAGTCGCAAGGCACCGCCAGTCAACGGCTGGAGTTTGACAGCTCTGTAACTAGGCTATACTTCAATTTCCAAACAGTTTCCCAGGCTTTTCGCCTCCACCCTCTCATCTAAATCTGAGTCCGTTTAAATTCAGATGAGTTTTTAAAACAGTGCAAACGGAAGTTGTTTTTTCCACAGTAACTTTACATTAGGTTCAATAGAAAGTTGAAATATTTTTTTGAGTTGTGGCAGCACCATGGCTTCTTTTTTCACCAATACCTCTTGAACGTCTCACAACAGAGTAACTGGGTCACGTGAGCTGCTCCTCTAAGAGTGCCGTGACGTGGTCGAGCACCGTCAGTGTAGCGGTGTCTGACAGACAGCTTTCACGGGCCAGCAGCTGTCTTGGCCGGATGAGAGATCCGGCAGGGGTCGGGGTCGGTGCAAGACGTATCAGAAGAATTCTTCTGCAGAGGAGAAGAAGCGGAGTGTCCAGTCAAAGTCAGGAGCTGAAGGTAGATGAGTTATTGCTTTTGTTCTCCCTCTAGGAGTCGGGGTACATGTTTCAACTGTGACTGGACTCAGAGGTGGAGCTGATATTTCTATAATTCTGTTTTCATCCATCGCGTTTCACTGCGAATTCGCTGCACAGCAGCCGGGCTCAGCATCGTGGAGCAGCAGCCGCATACCCGCAGCTCTGCCGCCGCGGCTCTGCTTTTCCTTTCAGCGGGTTGGCTCCAGATGAAAGTGCGGGGATGCTTTTTCATTTTTAAATGACAAGAACGTCTCTGTAGAGGAGGACAAACTTGGATAAGATCAAGGAAGCAACTGGGAACTGCATCGTAAAGCAAGAAATGTGCATTTGAAAAAGAGTTATATAACGGACCCTGGGAAGAGAAGAGGGGTAAAAGGGAGTCGCACCAGGAGGAGAACCAAAAAAAATCCCCGCAGGTTACTTGAGGTTCTGCTGGCATGAGGAGCAGGAGGGTCGTTTCCACATCTAAGGTGTCTGTGCAATTAGCGAAAAGGGAGGCGGAGGACGGAGGGCACAACTGAAGCCCCGGTCAGAAGAGGCGGTGATGGCGGGTGAGGGTACCGGGGTTCAGTTCACCCGTGCGCCGACCGCAGCCCTGTCAGCAGCCGCAGCATGAGGTGGAGGAGGTACGCAGCGTTGCACGTCCCATCGGTTCTCCACATCCTCATTATTCATTTAGCCATCCCCTCCTTCCACTCCATTACTTCCACCTTTCCTCGGCTGCCTTGACTGGGATCCATGAACCCATCAATCAGTTTCTCCATTTAGCCCACCTTTGACTCAACATCATTTACCTCCCCTTTATCACTTTGTGGCTCCTTAAATGTTACACTGACAGGGTATCCCTTAGACCTTTGGATAGGTGGACCTTTGTTTAGTAAGAAATAATTTACTTCCTGCTTTATTTTCTTATTGTTGAAGTTTTTTATGGTTAAAAAAAAAAAAAAAGAATGTGAAATAGAGGTCAGGTTGTTTTGCGTTCATTTGTACACATTCCAGTTTTGGAGTCAGCTCCATATCCCTGCCAAGAGGCAAAGCCATTGAGTTCTTATTGATCACATTGATTTAGGGAGCTTTATGTCCACTTCATTGTGCCAAGCTGCCTGATCTAGTTGGCACCCAAGTCTCTGCATTCTTTACAATGCTGGAAGTGGCTTAAAAAAGAGGAAACAGAGGCTAACCTCACCATCTGGGTATTCATTCTGCACCACCAGACTGTGACATGTTAATGGGGCTTAATTTCCCAACCATTAGTGCTTGACCTCTCACTTTTGTGAAAACTTTTATGCAAAGAGTTTGAACTGCTTTAAAATGTAATTCTGACATTTAAAGTGTTAGTATTACAGATTTTGATTTAACTTTTTCCCTTTATCTTAATTGCTGTAAGTTTAATCCTTTTTTTTCCAAATGTAGTTTTATCGTCATAGAGGAAGTGGTCTTTAGCCTGCACACCCACTCATGGGTACAACCTTACAGACACACACCTAACTGCTGATCATCATTGAGGCTTATGGTTTTAGGGTGACAGCCCTTAGAGGAGGTGCAGTGTAGAGTATAACAACTACAATTCGGTTCCTGGTCTGCAGCTTCTTTTGGCTCATCCTTAAGGTGAACTAAGCTGAAGCTTCTGCGCTGGGTTAGGTGACAGATTATCTGTATTGTGACACTTTGCTTTGTAATTGATTGAGAATTGCTTGCACTAATCTATGAACTTATGCCAACATTTCTTGTTTATCTAGAGTCCTTGTCCACCTGAGATAAAGAACCCCATGATGCCCTGCCTGGCATAAGGGTGCAACAAGAGTAAGGGAGAAAAAGTTGGAAGAGGTGAATATTGCTTCCCAAGTAGAAAGAACCTTATTACAACAATGATTCTGCTTGTATGCCAGATCTTTATTTCTCAGTGGTCCTCTTTATTTTTGTGCCCAGCTTTAAAATGTTTGTCAGTCTTCTTTTTGAAAAGTCAAGTGTTTAAATGTTCCTCATTGCATTCATTTTACACATGTACTGTACATAAAATAGAGATTTTGGTGTTTTTTCTTGTAGACCAGAGACAACAGGGACTATATTTATGGGAGCTGACTAAATGTTATGTCTGTAATGTCATAACATTACAGACATAATGTTATGTCTGTTTAAAGACTAAACTAGCCTTTAAAATACCCTAATTTAGGCTCCATTAGTCCATTGCTAAAGGAATTTTCTTTATCAACAATAATAACAGCAAATTTGTTTATCCAGTTTTTATTCTAAACATTTGAAATCCGATAAAATTTGAGTGGTAGGATATATCGAATCACAATTGTCTGTGCGTCTTCTAAGTGTTGGACGTAAAGCACTGCTTGGATGATCTTTCTGACCGAGATCGTCCGGTGGGAAAAGAAAACAGCACATTTTGGATCAACTCAAGCAATATTACAGAATTCAACATTACAATTTTACTTATCCCTAAAATTTTGCAGCCCTACATATGATCACAACTCCTCTCAAATGGTGTTAATGGCAGGAATATTTATTAGAAATTCACAGAAACTGTTTCTGTGAAAAAGGGTTTTCAGAGAATACCCTCGCCCTCAGTTGGAAGGTTTGGCTCTGTATTAAACCAGAGCTGTTCAAAGCCGTATCTCCACATGAGATAACAACACTGCTTTTGTTATTTGGGTCAACTGACCCTTTGTCACCTTATGGCAGTGTTCTATAATAAACGGACTCTTGTGATCTGACCAATATCCACAGTTAAAGGGTTGCATTAACGTTTCAATAGTTTGCTCAGCAACGCTTAAGGGACTGGAATCCTGTAAATCTACAGTATTTTGATCACTTAAACCAGATGATTGTTTTGAAAACCTGACAATCATAACATTGAAGATGGAAGTTGATAATTTAAGCTCAATTAATCCTTTTATCCTCTAGCCTGCGTATTTGAGTTTTAATCTAACTTAAATATATACAGAACTGTTGATCCACATGACTGCACACATTAAAAAAATATTTTGACAACAGAGACATGGATGTTTTACCTGCATTGTAATTGTCCTTGAAGCAGGTACAGATAGAGGATTTTTTTAATGTAAGCAGGATAAGATTAAGTCGTGGTGCATAGGCTCCAGTTTTTGCAAAACTGATTTTAATGACACGCCTTTCTTTGCGGTTGTAAAAACTGAGTTTCTGTGTCAAAGAACTTGAATTATCACTTCAATGCAATGGAGCCGGAGCACGAAACTTGATTTGTGATGTTTGTCAAAATGTGCTTTCATTGTAATATCTGTGGTGTGGACTGCAGGAAGAATAGTCTTTGCTGCAGTAGAAACTAATGGGAATCTTTAAATAAACAAATGATCAACTTTGCCTATACTTGTAGTCAGAAAGAGGCAGCATTTATAGAAGAACAGAGTTGTGCAAGATTGTATGCAGAGGAGTACATTCATGAGTGGGGTTATTTTCTGCAAATTTTGAGCTTAGGCAAGGCTTTTTAAAGTCTGAGCAAGTTGTGCTGAATGCGGCTCATTGTTGCAAAGTGGCCAGTATTTCTCCTCGAGTACAGAATCTGGTTTTCTGCTGTGTGTGAGCTGTATGATCATCTTCTGGCACACGCGCAGCTTTCTTTCTGTCATTTATAACAAGTTTTTATTTCCAGTTACCTGGTTGATGGTGTAGTGTACCTTTTAAAATGAAATGTGCTTTGAGTTTGACTAAACTGTCAATAACATAAATGGATGTCATCCATTTTTTTATTTTACTAGACTAAGGTCATAAGAAGCTACTGTTGATAAGTGTAACAGCTTTTCAGAACAACCATCATTTTAGCAGATTTTAAAACCCCTAAAACCTTAAACTAAGAATGTTTTTATATCTGTGGTAAACACTATACTAGCGAATTATCACATTTGGATTCATTTAACCACTTCCATGTTGCCATGGGAGCTGAATGAGTAGGATCGAGTTTGGCTATGTTGTCTATGGGCCTGATCTAAACTCTGTGTTTGAAAAGTGATATTTGATGTTGAGGCTTTTATTGTGAAGGCTTGAGGGAAGTTGCCTGAATTTCTTTACAATATTGATTGAACCAATTTAGATTATATTTTGGCTGTCCTGCTGAGTATAACCAGACCCTTGGCTTTTGTTACTGATGTTAAACAAATGAACCAGACAATTTGAACCCTAAAAACATAAAGATAAAAGTTACTTTCTTAGTGACAGCCACTAGGCTTTTGGTTGTTTCCTTGTAGATGGTGAAGACAAAAAACATCTTCAAAAAGCCTTTGCACGTTTTGTAAATTACAAATTGTAGTGACATTTATCTTGTGGCGCTCTTTGGTTGTTGAGATTTCCCTGCTTTACTTTCACAACCTTCAGCTCACATTTGCGCTGAATCATCTCAGTCACTGAGATCGAAGAGGACCCGGTGAACCCAGAGATTTAAGTAGCTCAGGTACCACTTAGCGGTTCAATAGTAATTTTATTTAAAAAAAAAAATGTATTAACTAAATATTAGTGCTAAAATAGAACTTGGTTTTATAAAACCAGTAACGGATACATCTTTACTACATAAAAGCCAGCTTCTGTGCTGAATGAAACAGACTGAAACAAAATATGTCTGAGCAAGAGAAGAGAAATGCCATGGTTGTGTGATAGACACTTCCACTTTCTACCCAGTTTATAAGTAGTGGCAGATAAATTTGTGTGGCTCCTCACAGAGGAATAATATTTAAAATAAGAGGGACAAAAACCAGTTGGATAGTAGATGATTAAAACTAAACATGAAATATTTAAGACCTCAAGGAAAAGTGTTTTAGTCAGAATGTCTTCAGCTGCTTTTGTATACAATTCAAATATCTAAAGACATTGGAAAATCAAAGGAACTTGACTGGTTTGAGGAGTTAACACTAGAATTTTAAAAAGAACAGGCATTTAGTAGAAAAGACAGTTTAAATGGTGATGTAATCTCTTCTTTTTGTCCCAGTTCTGAGTCTTGCTGCAGTTTTAGGTCATGGGCTTTTTTATTGATGAGTGTAAAATGTAAAGTTGGTCTTTTAATTGTTTACAGATAGGAGGAACTAGATGAATGAATAACCACATTCCAGTGTTTTAAACCTGTCCTCATAGTTTGTAAATATTTCTCAAATGTTAGTTTATAAAGAGCAATTTTTAAATTAGCACACTCTAACTCTTCATGAAATTATATTTCTATAAATGATCCTCCAACTAATCCTTCAAATCTTGAGTTATTTTTTCATCTCTACGCCTTCTCACTTTTCTTGGTCTAATTGTGTTTTTATTGTTTTTCAATGAATTCGAAGCACATTTTGGCCTTTATATACACTGTTAAAAATCTTTAGGCTTTTACCTTGACTATCATTTGTAGATCTTGTCACATCAATTTGCAAGTGGAACATATTGCACAAATAAAAACTGGTAGTTGTAATGCAGAAAATTGGAGTTCCCAAATAATGAAATAAAAAAAAAGTTTAACATCCATCAAATTGTATAAAAATCTGTTGGTGATGTTTGAGGCTATGATGGGGGTGTGAGGGTAGTATGACTCAATGAATCTAGTGTGTCTAAAGACAGAGAACGTGCGCTTCATCATGTGAACTAATTAACCTTTATGACATTAAATAAAATACCTTGGATATTAAATCCATCCATTCCAGTCATATCTTTACCTGCTTGGTGATGGGAGGACAGGACCCTGGATATGTCCTCTGTCCATCACAGGGTTTTATGTTAAATAATTGGGTAGTTTTTTGACAAAAAAAGTATACAATTTTTTGTCAAGAAACTTAAAATTTGTATACTGATTCTGAAAGTGTGGAGTCTAAGCTTTCCAATTAGGTTATGCATTTCAAACTGAGGTTACAAAGTTTTTGTCGATAGGTAATAAGGATTGGCCTCTTCTGTTTGACTTTGATAATTTTAGTATCTAGATATTTTAGGACTTAATCGGTTGAGTGAAGGTTAAATTAACTATGACTTTTTCAATTGCATGTATCATTTTAAAGACAAAACTATAATGACCAAATTATTTTTTTAAATAGTGTAACCTAGAGATGTATCTTTTGCTTTCCCACATCTGTCTAATCTTGGAGAGGTATGCAGTGATGTTGCCTTACATTGATGAAATTTTTGCTTTTCTGACTCTAAACAGCAAACGCTACAACAATACATCAGAATTAAAATAAATCAAACATGTTGTGGTTCACTGAGGATTGTTGCTTCTGGATAGCGTTATTAGGTAAGACGAGATCCTCAGTCAGCCATATCAGTCAAGGCTTTTTCAATAAAGTGGATTTTAACCTTTATCTTCAAAGGTACTCTAAATGGCTTATAAATGGGAGCAGTACTTTTCTTCAGGAAAATGTGTCACTATTATGGAATTGAATGTTTTTACTGAGTGTCATGCATTCATTAGCATTGCCAAAGCTTGTTTTGCATCCATGCTCTTTGCACGTTTCCTGTGAAGAAACGGAAACAAAACAAACGCCCGTCATCTCTACTTTTACCTCCAGGTTTGAAGCTGATCTAGTGACAGTCAACACTGATGCACGCCTAATAATGTCACCAGTGCGCCACTCCCACAGCCTTCGTTCTGATTATTGACCGCTGCAGAATCGCTGGGGCTTTAATTAGCACTGGTGTAACTAATTGGCCTGCATAGAAGTGACATTGATGGGAGGCAAGAAAAGGAATTAATGAGGAGAGGCATTGGCACACTAAATAGTACTGTTTAAAAGTAAAAATGGATCCCTGATGATCTCACTGAAATCTGCATTTATGCTGAGAACTAAACAAACTCAATTCATGAATGACTGTGGGCTGGGTGGGTGCCAGCACGTAGGGGGGCGTCTATTCTTTGTGTATTTCTCTACACTCATATCTATGTGTGCCTCCATGTGTGTTCTCCTGATCAGTTTGTGTAACTAGATGTTCATTTGGTTGACAGCAGAAATCTCTCAAGCGCTCAATGTGCTCCGATGTAAAGTATGTTAACCTTTAAAACAAAGCTTGCCCTGGCCCTTCTCATTTTCCTGTAATTGCTTTCACTGGGTAAGCACACTCGCCTGAAAAGGTTATCGTGTTCCTTGTCAGTTGTCATGATGAATGAGCAAACATAACAGAAAATTAAAATGGGAAGTTTTAGAAATCATTCTCAGACTAAGTCAGTACAATATTTGCACTAAATGCTCCCTCTGCCCCCCAAACTTTTTTCTAAAGCTGCTAAATTATGTGAATATTAGGCTTATATTTCTGTCTAATATTTATTTGACTTTTAAACACTCCCCATTAAAATTGTGAGACAATAAAAAATGTTACAAAAACTCGCATGGTTTGTAACCAACTGTAAGTTGAACTCCAAATGCTAAAAATAAGAAATGGAAGCAAAAGACAAAATAAATACGCCCAAACAACGTATTGAAAATGGCTTACTCTGCCTCTATGAGCTGATGAAGTGAAGTTTAAGACCACTAGCTGTATTAAAAAAAACCCAACAAAACAGAAAGTTCCATTGATGAAAATGTGCTTATGACCATAATGGAGAAACTTCCTCTCTGTCATGTAGAAAACATTCACAGAGATTTCCTTGTCATAGCTTTGAAACATAATGTGAGATTTAGAATACCGACAACTCAGAAAGAGAGCATCATTAATAATGTTTTGGCATTAGGATCACCTTAGAACAGGGGAGTCAAACCTTTTTTCTTGTCAAATCGCATCAGATTTATGAAAGTCCTGAAAGGGTCACTGTGTCAGAATCTATTGATGAAACTTCCCATTAAACTGTTAAAATATAGCACTCTCTCCATTCTATGAGTACTTTTTAAAATGAAACAATATTTAACATATTTTCACATTGATTTAATTTGGCTTTATTTGGAGAGCCGTAGAAATCTCTCTTTCTATGGTTGTCTAGATCAGTGTTTCTCAAACTTTTTCAGGCTGAGGACAACTTAATCCGTTTAACAAACAGTCACATACCACCCAGCTTGAAATTGCCCCCGCAATAACACATTCCATGAACAGGTCTACTCGGCATTTTGAGTTATTTACTGATTCTGAAAGTGTGGAGTCCAAGCTTTCCAATAATGTCAAACACATGGAAATAAAAAAAAGAAGTTGTCCTTTACTACCAAGTGTTGTATTGCTATTTGTGATTTTGAAGCACAGTTAAGGAAAATAGACTTGAGTTGCTTTGTCAGGAAAAAAACAATCCTTTTCTGCACCATTAAAAATAAAAATAATTAACCCATTTCTATCAATTGTATTTATTTGTTGTAGTTTTAAAATATTTTTTAATGAAATAAAACAATAACAATAGCTGTTGACCTGAAAGCAGAGCATCATTCATTAAAAGTCATAATAAACAAAGAACAGCTCTGACTAATTGGAGCGATTCCTACTGCTAACCATTCAAAGGAATCCAACCTCCAGTGAACAACATGTTGACACTCAGCAGCTATGAATTAGCTTCCTCTGATCACATTAGTAGTCCTGGAGTTTTCTTTCCACCGGTATCTGCAGCTTTTTTTTTTTTTTTTTTTACCTGTTTTTAAGCCAGTTTTCTATCATTATCTTTAAAACAATCCTAGCTAGCTGTGGCGTCACACTTTGAGATCACGTCAAATAAACGGTCGTTTATATGCAGACCACTAGTGGCCCACTGGCCTCGAGTTACACCTGTGCCTTAGAATTAAGCAAGGGATATAAATACTATATATGAACTAGTCAAATCTGGATCAAATTGCTTTATGCTAATTGAATCTTAGTATTCCCAGAAATATTGCAAAATCACATCCATTTCTCATGAAGCCGGTAGCAGAGATGATGCACACACATTTTGATTAGGCAGAAAAGCCTGTTGGACCACAAATTTTGTGTTGGCATGTTTGTGTTCATGAATGCAGAGCACAGTAAATGTTGAGCTTGTTTGGCTTAGTGACATTCTGAATCAGTGAAGACTGAACATGACCGGCAGTTTGTCTGTCTCAGTGGACAACTCCCTGGTGGGCACCAGGCACAATCATTTGCATTTTATCCACACTCTTGTGTATTAGTGTGTCTGCATGTGTGCATAATTCCCTGCATGTTCTGTATTATTGCCTGTGTGTCCTCGAAGATTAAGCAACCCGGGTGATCCCAACAAGACAGTACAAAGCCTTGATAGGCTGAAGGTGAATGACAAGCAGTGGCTGTCATCGCCAGAGGCTGGCTTGGGGTGCAGCACCACTGCTTGCTGGACCCTGAAAACTCATTTTGACAGATGCGTTTCCTCTCTCGCTGTTGATGTGTGGTGGGGGGCTGATGACACTCAGCAGCCTATGTGGTTTAGAGCAGGTTTAGTCGGCACCACATTGAGCAAAACCACAGTTTATATGTAAGCCCTTGGCCCTAAGCCCAGTAATTGTATGCAAAAAGGAATCACAATGTTGCTGTCCACTGGTTGCAATTTTTTTGCATTTTAATAAATTTTCAGAACATTTGTCATTTTTGACTACTAAACTTGTTGTTTGCTGTGAGATTTTAAAATGCTAAACTGATTTAATTGATCTTTTAGAACGATTTCCCTTTTCTTTTTCTTTTTTTTTGCATTGGCATCGATGTGTTTGTCATGTTTTATAAATCTTCTATCAACAAGCTGCAGGCCCATGCTGTGTTTTTCATCCCTGTCTAATTAAATATGCTACAGTGCTTTAATATTATTTTAGAATTTCCTTTTCAAAGTGTTAAATCGGCTTACAAAAAAAGAAGAAAAAAAAATCCATATTAGGCTATGTGTCTATAAAAAGCTTTAATTGGGACTCTTCCATCTGGACAAAATCAATTCAGATTATTTGTGTTGAAACAAATCTAATAAATTTAACAGTTAAAAGAAAAATAAAGAATAGCTGGAGCTAAAATAATTGACACTTGGCACAGTGCCAGTGAATAAAGGAAGTCTTTTGCAGAATATTTCCTCAGTTTCTTTTCTCTCTGTTTTTAAATTACAGGGAGCAGACACAGAGGAGGTGACCCTTGTTATAACCTGAAGAAGACAAGACCCAGTGCGTGACCCTGTTTGTCTGAAGTGCCAAAGAAGACAAGGAGAAACGTCGCTGGTGAAAGAATAGCCACCTTCTTCTTTCCACCAGGAGCCCTTTCAACCTTGCTTCAAGCTTCACTTAGGGGCTCAACTGTTCTCTTGACTCCACCAGGAGCCTTGCTCCAACCCGTCTGCCAGCTCAGATAACCTTCTGATTGTTGGCAACCACATGTTTGAGGTGACTGCATGTGACCACCACCGCCCATTCTCGAGAAGGAGCAGTTTCTCGCAACCCCAATCTGCATCATGCAGTGGAGACGGCGGCACTTATGTTCCATCAAGATGACCTGGACCATCAAACGTTCCCTGTTTCGGACCCATGTGGCTGGTCTGCTCTCCTTGGCTCTACTCTTTACAGTCTTTCTGTTTTTCAGCCACCAGGAATGGCTGCCAGGGCGCAGTGGGCCTCGTGACTACCCGCTGGCTTACACCATCAGGGGTCTCCGGGCTCCCAAGGGAGAGGCCAACCAGAGTAGCTCCCTCAGGAGCCTGTGGAAGGAGACAGGGTATGGTGTGCCAAAGCCTCTTCTCAACCTCAGCTCTCAACAGGCAGAGGGAACAGCAGCTGAGCCAGGAGGAGGTGGAGCTGGAGGAGGATCTAGGACTGGCATCGTGGGGCTTGGGGACTCCATGAGCTCTAACAACAGTTTACAGAAGGAGATGGATGTTGGGGAGAAGCTTAGTGCTCAGCCCTACCACTACATCCTGAATGAGCCTTTCAAGTGCAGGGACAGTACACCCTTCCTCATCCTCCTTATTGCTGCTGAGCCTAGACAGGCCGATGCACGCAACGCAATCCGGCAGACGTGGGGAAATGAGAGTGTAGCAGGGGGCCTGGGATTCGTCCGACTTTTTCTTCTCGGCACAGGAAAGAGTTCAGATGCCTTCCTTCAAAGTAGCATTGAAGAAGAGAGCCGTGTTTACCATGATATCATTCAACAGAACTATCAGGACACCTACTACAACCTAACCACCAAAACCTTGATGGGCATGAACTGGGTAGCCACCTACTGCCCACGTGTCTCCTATGTGATGAAGACGGACAGTGACATGTTCGTCAATACAGAGTATCTCATCCAAAAGCTGCTAAAACCCGAATTGCCCCCCAAACAGAAATATTTTACAGGCTATCTAATGAGGGGCTATGCACCAAACCGAAACAAGGACAGTAAGTGGTACATGCCACCAGAGCTTTATCCAAGCGAGCGCTACCCAATATTTTGCTCAGGCACAGGGTACGTGTTCTCAGGGGACATGGCCGAGTTGATCTATCAGGCCTCACTAAGCATACGCAGGCTGCATCTGGAGGACGTGTATGTAGGGATCTGCCTGGCAAAGTTACGCATCGACCCTGCACCCCCTCCCAATGAGTTCCTCTTCAACCATTGGCGCGTCTCTTATTCCAGTTGCAAGTACAGCCACCTAATCACATCCCATCAGTTTCAGCCCAATGAACTCATCAAGTACTGGAACCATTTGCAGACCAACAAGCACAATGCCTGTGTCAATACGGCCAAGGAGAAGAACGGCAGACACAGACATCGAAAGCTTCATGGGGAGAGGCTTCCATGAAGAATCCTGTGACAACAGCTCACTTAAGGAAGTTAAAGGGTCTTGTGCAAAGAAGGGAACATTGAACTCGGCACTATATTTAAAAAAAAAAGCACATTGTTTTTGGTATTGTGTACAGTTTATGAACCAACCTATTTTTTTATTTTTGAAAGAGTTATTGTAAATCTATGGAGCTATTTCCGAAAGGAAGAATAGGGGACATGATTGTGTGATGCACAAAGAAAGCTGCAGCTCAAAAGTGGGGTTTTGGATAATTCAGGTGCCAACAGTTGGGTGGCTATTCCTGCTCTTCTCTCAAGGGCAGTGCAGTATGTCGGTCTATGATGTTTAAAGAGATGGGTTAAAAAAACCACCACTGTGTTTACACAGACAAAGGGAAATGTACATTTATTTTGAAAAGTTAAACTACCTAAATATGAATGAATGATATAAATCTTTTAACACTGACCAGTTATGCTGCCCTGTTTCTCAGTGTTTACTTTACAGATCTATCAAAGTACACTGCTAAGAGTGGTCTTCTTGTCATCTAATGTATTTTATTTTTCAAAGAATTCACATAAAGCACCACAATCACATCAGAGATGACTGAGATTGTATTTTCTAAAGCTTTACATTGAGTACTACTCTGCACTTAAGTAAATGTGCAATGACTCAGTTAAAAAAAAATAAATAAATGTACTGAATTCATTTTGCGTGTACTTCTTGTGTCTTGTCTACTCCTTAAGCAAAGTGGGATCACAGCGGGTGATCTTATTGTTATTCATTGGGGCGTGGAGGAAAGAAGATAAATTTAACATTGAAAATTGTTTTCAGTGGACAGAAGCAGTAAAGTTATGGCCTTTATTACATATTTTGTAAATGGGTTACAACTGTCATTTGTATATTTCACAAATAAGTCTATAAGTATATTTTCTTAGCGTGTTTCAAACAGTAGATCACAGAATTGATGCACAAACAAAATCAGTAGCAAATTGAAAAGCAAATAAAAAAAGTTCCATAAAAATATGAATTGTGTAAATTGCAAAATTCTGAAAGCCTATAGTACAGTGAGTTCAATATTAAAACTGTAGCGATTACAGGTTGGATGCTGTCACTTTTACCTTTAAATTTTAATTAAGAAATGTCCAATAACACTCAATGTGCTTCTCTGGCTGCAGTATATGCATACACAAACTAATATAAATCTGGTATCATACCAGGAAGACTCCCAAATACGCATTTTCAACTGGATCACGAAATGGGCAGGAAGCTGGATTAAAGAGGCCGTAGCAGCTTTGACAAGATCATGTCGTTTCATTACTGATGGTGTACAGCTACAGCATATTTTGAACAGCTTTTTGCAGTTTAAGTGAGAAACTATCAAAATCATCTTACAGAGAATTACAGTAAATCAACAGAGATGTAATGAAAGCATGACTTACTTGGTAATGTGAATATATGTTGAACTGAGCAGGAAAAAGCTCATTTTAACCATTGAGTAAAGCTCTCACACTTAATGGCACTGTCACACAAATGTTTCCAAATGATAAAATTATTCTGCTATCCTATAAATCATTACATTTTATTTATGTTCAGGTTAAGTATGTTTATTACCATCCATATTTGTAAATCCCTAAAAGAATTATGCAACACCTGAATTTGGATATAACCACAGGCAATGGCTTAGTTGCAATGGTCAAATATTTTTTAAGGTTTTACATGAAAAGTAAATTAGAAGCAACCTAAAGCAGAGCCTTTGGGAACTGTTGGTTCTCCCAATATATCAAAAAAATATCCTTTAGTTAGTAAAGTATGACTGCAATGATTTCTGGATTGCCCTCTTATTACCAGCGCAGGAGATGAGACCTGAAATAAGTTTCTTGCGATCTACAACATTAAAGGTTGAAGTCAGACCCAAAGCATTGGAATAGATTTTATAAAGTCCACTGCTAAAAGTAGTTGTTATCAATTCACCCAGCAGCATAAATTTTGCACACTTTTCAGAGCAAAATTTATGCTGCCGGATGAATTATATGTTGCGGTCACAACTATTTTAATATCCAAAATGAAATATTTGAAAAACATTTCAAATAGCTCACCATTAAGATAATAGATGTGTCTGACACAAATTGCAGGCTTAAGCGCAATTTATGATTACTGTTAAACCACAATTTTTGCCTGTTAACATGTTAGTTTTGCACCCTACTTTAACAGAAAATGAGTTCCTTGAGAACATAGTTCCTTTTATTCCCTGGTATTAACTTGGTGTCATTTTTCATTCCACAAGCTCTCCATGAGTAATTTTAGACAAACTAGGCAAATGTTTGTGAAAGGAATACAAATGATCATTACAAAATCCTAATGTTGTATTAAGACAGGCCTCAGTTAATTTCCAAATAACACAGCTAAACACTGAGCAGGTGAATTGAAACATTATGGAGACAAGACATTTCTGTTGGGAAATTAGCAAAATGCTGAACTCCACTGTGACCCCAAGGAATATGTAATATTCAGCTGAAAAACACCTAGTTTTCTATTTAATTATAAATGAATTCACAAGACTTGAAAAGACAGCCAGTATTGCTTCAAATAACTTTCTCCTTGCAGAAGCAGGTGTTTTTGTTTCTGGTTTTGTGTATGCTGGAGAAAGGAAGGGAAAAGAAATTAATTTTAAAAAACCATCTTCCATTGCTTTGAGCCAGAAACAAAAGGAACATATATAATTGGGTGTTGGCTCAAAATAGCATATATCAGATTAAGGTAATTTAATTAAACTAATGGAGATCCGGGACTTCACTACACACACCTGTCACTCTCGTTTTAATCACCTATACATATGAGTGATTCTGTTAGGGGCGGTGTACAATGGGTATAGTTCACACAATGCGATATTTTAAGCTATTAATCACTAAGCAGAAGAGTCTTAAGGGAGCTTGGAGCTAAAACAGTGAAGACAGTATAGGGGGAAAATATCAAGATGTTCATCTAAGATAAACTGCACAGCAGCAAGTAATTACTTCATGCAGGAGCCACGGGCAAAGAAGACAGCTGCCTTTTTTTTTTTTAGTCCGTGCACATTCATTTGCAAATCTAACCCCCTCGTAAGGCCTTGTTAAACAGTTACCACAAGAGTTTTACAAAGACAGTAGTATAGTTTTTCTGTTTTTGTACCAGCTTTCCTGCCAATTTTCTTAGGAAACACATCCACTCCCTGTGAGCAAGTATTTGGTGACATATCTGTGAAATATCAACTGTATATCAATTTGCTGTGGGAAGCAGCTCTAGTTCGAATGCCAGTGGTTTTTAACATGACATAGTGGACTCTTTTGTGATCTAATTGTGAGAACTGCTACATGAAACAATTTTTCATCAGTGAACTGTGTTTTCTTAGACCGTGTAAAAGCTTTTTGAACTAGACCGCAGCAAGGTTTTACAGGAAGGCCTTTCACATATTTGGTAGCATTTAAAGCCTTGCTAATGAACTAAGATATTTGCATAATGCTATACACTCGCAAGCTAGTTTTGGTCTTTATTGACATAACAGCATCTCGCAGTCGCTGCACATTTGTCAGCTACACATCTCCTCATTCCGCCATCTCATATCCCAAAGGTGCTCTCTTGGATTGGAATCTGGTGAGTGCGTTGTACATTGGCCTTTTCATGCCTCTGCCTGCTGCTCATAAGATAGTCTGAACTTTGTGACAGGCTGAGTTTTCCTGTTGGAAATAGCTATCAGAAATCTGGCACACTGTGGTCTCTAAGGGATGAACATGGTGAGAGACAACATGTAGGTTTGGTGTGGAGTTCAAGCAATGATCCTGAAATGCTACGGTACTCTAGGTTTTCCAGGAAAACGATTCCCACACTGTTACATCCGGAATGGAGGAATGTTCCTATGTTGTTTGCACTAGATTCTGACTCCACTATCTGAATGTTGTGGCTTGATCCAGACTCATCAGAAGAGGTAATGTCTTTCCAATGTGATATTGCCTAGTTTTGGTGAGCCCATGGTGTGTTGTTCTTAAGTGACAGGCATGCGTGGTGTGTTTTTTTCTCTGTAGCTCATTTGCTTCAAGGTTTTAAGCATTCAGAGATATTATGTACAAGTTAGTTAAAGCACTGTTGTCTTTATATCATCTCGAATCAGTCTATTCATTCTCCTCTGCCACTCAGTGGACAGCTTTTTCTTTTTTCTTTTTTGCTTGATTCTCTATAAATGGTTAATTTAAAGATTACATTAGATCAGCAATTTCTAAAGTACTCAGACCAGACTGTCTGGTAATATTGATAATTCCTGTTCAAAGTAGTGTAAATCCCCCTTATGCCTCATTTTGATGCTTGCTTTAATCTTCAGTAAATCACCTTCCATATGTCCAAATGCCAGAATATATTACGTTGACTGATTTCTATGAACAAGCAATTGAACGAGTGTACATTATAAAATAGCGTGTAATTGAATGGTTTATTGAGTTGTAATGGGTTAAACAACTTTTGAAGGAAAACTACACAAATTTTATGAAACCTCGCAAAAAACAAAAAATTAATCTCTTTCCGAAATACCCATTTCATTCCATAATGGTGCAATTTACAAAATGCTTAACTGGCCCCTGGTATTCATCACCTTCCATTTGTAAAGATTAAAGCCATGACCCAAAGCAAGAGGATATTAGAAATACGGTTGGATATCATTCATGCATGCGCTGCACAATCAGAACAGCAGATTAACAGCATCTGGCACCATTTAGCCCTTTAAAGAATGATGGAAATGAAAAATGAGAAGGAAAATGGAAAATGGAAGCAGGAATGGTGAGAATATCAAGTCTAAAGAATGTGAAAGAGAACAAAAATGCCAGAAGAGATCAGTCTTCTTGCTAGAAAAAAAGAGGAATGACCACATGAAGAAGTTAAACAACGAGAAAAGCCAGGTCACTGTACTGGTAACAGAAAGAAGGATGAAGAAGAAAGAGAAAATTGTGAGAAGGAAGTAGTGATGAATGAAGCAAAAAGAAGCAGTGACTGATTAGTATTGAAAACCTATGTTGCTGTAAATGTGGGTAAAAAAAAAAGGCAAATGGTGAAAACAGATTGAGGTGTCTGCCATGATGGAGTGGAGGCTGCGGCATGGCTTTAACACCACGACTCAGTGTTCCTCAGAAACCCACAGAAGAGAAAATACACTTGAGGAAGAGACAAATTTCCTGACCTTTCTGAAACAGCCAGGCCTGAGAGCTGACTAATCTCTCTCTCTAGGCATTACTGATGAATCCTAATGGAAGTTTTACGTGAAGAATAACGGAATTTGACATAAAACATCATGAATTTTTCTTGCAGCAGAAACAGCTATTTCTGTCGTTTGAATGATAATGGCTGTTGCTTTGTGAGGCAAAGTTGGAAGTTCATTAGATTTTTCCACTTTTATTTTAAGAGTATGCAACAAATCTGCTTTAATGCACATTATACTTTATGTTGCCGACAATAAGTATCTTTTCCAGAGTATGGCCAGGTTTGCTACACATACAGAGATTCTGGTAGTAATAGTTTTTACTCAGAAAGGCAATAGAGCAACATGTATGTGACAAAAGGTTCCTCTACAAATCTATATTATTTTGAATGAATAATTTATTTAACTACACAAAACCGTAAAAATACTGAGCCCTGATTTGCGGAACCTGCAAATGTTTTGTGAGATGCTGAACTGCATTTGCGACATCTCGCAAAATGTTCGATATGTACTTACGAGTCAGTTTTGAGACATATAAAAGAACCACAGCAGCCGAGAACACACACCCATATTGGAGATTTATTGATTTTTATTTCAATATGGCCTGAACTACCTCACATTAAATCAGTGCTTGACAGAGGATGTGGTTTTCATGACAGAGATCTGAAGAGAGTTCTTAGCACACTAGGAAATAGTTGAACACACAGTTGTGGATCAATTCATTAGCAACCAACTGCAGTATTTTACACAGCTTAGCAGGTATTATGTCATTCTGCGTTTTGTTTCCTCATCAAAATGTCTTCTTTCCACAGATTTGCCCCTCCTAAAACCAGGTATGGCCGTTGCAGGCTGGTTTCCAGCTGAAACTTTAAGTAGCACACTCTGCTCATATCACAGGGGAACTACGGTCTAAATGTCCTTTGGGACATTTAGTGTGCTACTTAAAGTTTCAGCTGGAAACCAGCTGATGTACCATAACCAAAACACACAATCTGTTGAGTTTATGAACAAAGCTCATTGCTATCAATACTCATTACATAATCTCTATAAAACAACAAACAAATCTCTAGTTTATTACAAACTTGATGACTAAAATTCTTTTTAATTTTAAAATTTAAAAATTCCTTCTGTCATGTGCATTAATGCCACTGATGAGGATCTGCTTTCTCTAAAACCATATTGAATATCTGTTCATATGTTTGGATTTGATGAAGGCATAAAGTCTTTGGGTGATTTCAGAGAACTGGTAAAGTTATAATAGTGGCCTGTAAATTAGATAACAGATCTTTATCATCAGCTTTAAATATTATATTAACTTTGTTTTCATTTGACATGGAAACATTTCTGTTGTGAAGAATATGTTCTGATATAGGTCATTAGAGCCACATTGGCATCTATATCTTTCTTCACTAAAGTCATGATTTTTGAAATTAATAACATGGAAAGAAAGACTTTCACATGGTTAAATACATAAGGACCACTGTTTAGCTAACTATGTTATCAATGTGCTTTGAAATTAACTGCGCAGAAATGCACCACATTTTGCTTGAGAAGCTACAATTTCCACTGACATTATTCATTTGATTCCAGTTGTACTTATGGAAGTACCAAACAAAATTTACCTTTGGTCAAAAAAAACCCCCCAAAAAATTTCTTACCTTTGAATCAGTTTTCTCTCAATAAATTTGGTACACGCCAGCTTTCAGTGCTGACATCCACCATATTTATGTGAATGCAATAAAACATCAGTCTCTCAAAATCGACATTGTTGGTGAAACATAGTGAAACATGAGGAAGCACAGCAAGCAGATGTGTGTGTGGCTGAAAAAAGGTAACTTTTCTTCATTTACATAGAGAAAACAACAGGACGTAATGATGTTCAGAAAAGGATACACATTCATTTTTAACTCTGACAAAGCATCACAAATTAGTATGTAAAAGTATTACAATCCGATATATTACTAAACTCCCATTTACAGTCAATAGTGTTGAATTAAAAATATAGATCATTTTACTGATTAAGAATAACTTCTAACAAATTATCAATGCCATCATATTACCAAGACATTTTCTTCTGCTGAAATTTAGGTGCAAGGCTTGTGAAATAAGGGCAGCTAGGGACTGACGCAAAAATAGTGAGTCGCTAAACTGAATAAATGTGTTATAGGGCTCAAAAGACAGACAAGCTGGAGCTGATGCCACACCTCAAGGCCTCAATCTGTTCCTCCACACAAGAATGTGTTTTGCTTTTTGCCCTTTCTTGTCCATCTGTGGACTGTCTGTCTCTTTTTCCAATGCTGTGAAGTCATTTAATCTGATTTGTTTTGTTTTAGTTTCCTTCTGCTATATTTTGTGGCATGTCACCCTAATGTGCCGCCAGACACATCTAAAAGCTGTCCTTTTTTGGGATGTAATTGATCTCACGTTGTTTCATAATTGTAATAAGTAAGCATCCATTTTCTCTAAAACTTTATGATTGACGTTTCATTCTGTCTGGATTTGATGAGTTTGAATGTTTGTTAGCATTTGTTTGTACTTCTCTGTGTTTTGCATTGTTGTAACAGCGTGTCTAAAAAAATCATCATAACTGATAGGTCTTTGTTTATATTTCCATAATATAAATATTATTCTCATTTTCTGTTCTTCTTCTGAGCAATACATTTGAACTCTTGTTGATTTCTCTCTGAAAACTGTAGCTTTACATCAAGAGTGAAAATGAGAAAATGTAAGGAAAATCTCATCTGGACAACTTTAAAAAAAAATCATATTTACTGAAATTAATGAAAGCCGCCTACCTAAGAAGACAGAATGCTAAAACTGAATTACAATCTGATTTAATAAAGCCTCAGTTTAGTATTGTTGTAATTATCTGACATATTTTATCTATCTCTTTTTTTGTTTTTACAATAATATGGTATTTAGAAAGTGCTATGCTTTTGTAGTTTTGCCATGTAAGAAGGCAAAGACTGACTAAGCCAACCAGAAATGTGACATTTTCAAAAAGTGAAAAATATGCTTATATTTTGATATTCGTGTTTTGTAAATTTTAAACTGATGCAATATAACAGGTCAAACCCCAAAATAATTTACATTTTACCATTTTATGACCTTCTTAACAGTTTTCTTTTCAATTAACATTATAGTGCAAGGAATACAGACAGCTAATATGTTTAAGAAAAACAAAACAAAACAAAAAAATCCTTGCTGCTTTCCTTCTCTGTGTCTTACATAAATGCTCAGCCTTTCCAGCTGATTCTAATTTTGCATCAGTTGCCAGAGGATAAGAAAAGTGACTTTTGAAAAGCAGTACAGTGACTAACCTGAAATCTGCAATCAGATCTATGGGAAAGACATTTGTAAATAGGCTCAGAAATTGTGGTCTTGGCACACATTTGATGAACATGATGCTCATGTTTTAGTTGGGTATCTTAGGAAAAACAGAACAGTAGAAGTGAAAAGATAATTCCTCCTCAGGGAACTGAAAATGTCAATACAGGACATGATTGGATTGTGTCAGCAAGAACAGTGCATCAGCATTAACATAGAAAAGGGATATTAGAGCAAGCGAAGCTACACCGCTTGAATGCTCCGTTGTGAAACAATACACTTTCCAGATTTTAGCATGTTATCAACAATACTCTCCATCTTCAGAGAACAGAGAAAGGGCTGTAATGACCAGAGCTTATATACATTTCACCATTATTGGAAATATCATAACTCTTAAATAGTTTTGGACTATTATATCTGGGATTAAAATGCTTGCAATATGAATAATATATCACTTCTTTTGCCTCTAAAGACTACCCTGCCTTGCATAAGAATGTACACTCTATTTTATTTTATTTTATTTTTAAAACATTAGATTATAATCAGATAGCACAATGGTCTAGAAGCAGCCTCTATTTGTAGAACCAACTTTATCAATCATTTTCATACATTTAGAGGCATCTGAAGCTTGTTAAATTAGGCCACAGAGTGTGACTGGGTCATTCTAACACACATGATCACCCCAGTGTGTTTAAGGTTGAAATGCTACTGAAAGGCAGCCCTTCACCCCATTCGTAACTCTTTGCAACCTTGATTTAGCTCAGTCCATTTATCCATCCACAAAATTCTAAAAATAATCCCCACAGTAGAAGCTTCAAATTTGTTGTATCCCCACATGGCTTGCTGCTAACTGCAACCAAGAATGGCTTTCTTGTTCTTTCAACAACGGCTTATTTCTTACCTGTTGACGTTCCGCTTCCATTAAGGCCAGATTCAGGGATTCCACCTTAAAGTTCTGCAGTTTGTCCATCAGCCTCTGAAGTTGTGGTTCTCTGCAGCTTGTACAGAATTATCAACAACTTCTCTAACACTGGTAATTCACAAATGTTCCCCAGAAAAATCCCTTGAGGCCAGAACAGCTGTATTTGATTAAGTTACTCATACGTCACATTTATTGATAAGGTGACTTCTGTAGGCAATTTGGTGCACTAGTTTACAGTGGTGTGAAAATGTGTTTGTCCCCCTTCCTGATTTTCTGATATATATTTTTCTGAATTTGTCACACTTGGCATCCATCTACATTTTTTTTTTCGCCCATACAAATAAACATCTTGATTTAAAAATGTAATTTTGTAACTACTTGTCTTATCTTCCACAAACATTTAAATTGGTTTCATTCTCTGAAGCACATAAATGTGAAAAAGATGCAAAAGAAATAGGAAATCAGAAAGTAGGCAAGCACTTTTTCACTCCACATACAGGGTATTAGAGTAAAGATAGCAAAAAATATATATATATATATATATATATATATTTTTTTTACTTTTTAAGTTTTAAAGCAGTTTATCCCTTTACTTTAAATTTGATTTTATATACTACTGTATATTTGTTTCTGACATAAAATTCAATACACTGAAATGTGCTCTAACAATGAAAGGCAGTGTAAATAATAAAATGAACCCCTCTAAGTTTGCTGCTGCTCCCTTGTAGAACTCAAACCCAAACATAAAAATCACCATCAGATGCATTATTAATAAAACAAACCAAATAACATGACATCCAAAGCAATGCATTTAATAGAACTTTGACACAAATCTTCTGCAGTCAACACTATGCAAAGTAGGAAAGTGCATCCTTTTATTTCAGCTCTGTAATGCTTTCAGACAGACGGCAGAACTGAGCCAACACTCAAGGACTCGGTAAAGAGGATGTGCATGCATTGAGCCAAAAAAGCTATTTATAAATATAATTTGACAGTGATGCTCCACAATGCAGGAGAACTGTTGGACATCCAACCTGCCAGGGCAGCGATAAACAAATCCAGCCCTCTTTAGCACTTTAAAGAGCTCTAGGCGTGTGGTAGTGTTTGTTTGGCATTTTGGCCGCCAGCCACTCGGCGAGCAGTTCCAGTGGAAGAAAGGCATTGTTATATAATGGACACAGGCTGCAAGAATGCTAACAATTGAGATAGGAAAGGAGTGACAAGCGACATGGTGTCTAAATCCTTACAGATATCAGCTGGGGTTTTAAAGCAGTATATCTGAAATGATCTATTAGCTAAGCAAATGTGCTGTGCTTCAAAGGTCTTTGGCCCCCCTGTGAGAGATTGCAATGCAGGAGGGTAAAACTGCTGAAAAATAAGATATTTCTGGACCAGCCAAAATAGTGTTAAAAGCCAAAAAATAAAAAGTTTATTTGCTGACCTGGTACAAGAAAACAAATGCTCTTTGCATTCATTCAAAAATAAAATTTTCACATTTTCTTTTTCCTCCCATGTCTAAGGAGACTGTCATCTAAAATGACCTTAACCACATACCTTGGAAACGTATTTATCTGTCATCAATAAACAATGTGTCCGGGCCAGCTAATATGATAAAAACATATTTCTTCACAGCTGCAGCTACGTTTGGTCACATTTTAACTGCAAGTGCATTCAAGTTGCACCCTAAATAATCTATCCTGAAGTAACTACAATATAAGTAATAAATGTTTTATTGCCAAATGTCGAGTGTTTTTTTTTCTTTCAACACTTTCCGCTCTATATGCATTTTCAAATTGTTTTACTTCGTTAGATTTTGCAAACAAAGATTATGACCAGAACTACTGCCGTTTCTATGCTAGCTGCTATTGAAAAGACTTCAATCTTAAAAACATCAAACTGTTACTGGAAAATATCAACACCGTCTTAATCTAAATCTGTGTGAAATTAGAATATAAAATCAAGGATACCTCTTTGCATAAGCAATTTACACTATAATTGCCTTTTTTTTAAAATTTCCTCATTAGGTATTCATGAAATATATATACGTAGATAAGAAAAACTGAGAAAGTGATGAGAACAATATGCTTCCCTTTTCAAAATGAGTTGAAATGGTGACGACTGTGCTGAACTAGAGCCTTACTGCGCATAGTGAACATCAGCATTTCTTTTTGTCTAATTTGAATCTGACTTATCAGGTGCTGTTGTCCGTGGTAATGAGCACTCAGCTTGACCTTGGTACTAATTAAAACATTAAATATTTATAAACGCAGTAGAACTGTCTCCCAATTAAACCACAGGTTTATTAGCTTTTAATCAGAAATGTGCTAAAGATTTGTGATAAAGACGTTATTTTAGCTCTAAAATATAGGACATATATATGTAGGAATTTAGCTGCAGTTTTGGTCAGATTTTAAATAAATCTTGATGGAAGACACCTACCAGTAGTTACATTATTTACAACTCACACTTGCATAACACATAAAGAATATCCTATAAATTATAACCATGTCAAAAATAGCCTTATTAAAAGAATGGCATACATTTCCCTGAATTTTTAAGTAAATTATTTTCTATCTACTTGGTCTGGAGAATGTTCTCAGCAGCATTAATAGGATATAGGTCACACTTTCTTAAGAAAAAACAAAGTGCCTGCTGTATTTAGCCGAGCTTTATGAATGAGTGCCCAAGTCTGCATCTTGGTAAATGTCACTGACTGTGTGTGATTCCATTAATTAAGAAACTAATTAATGGGAAAGCATAAATTAAAGGGAAAGCAGAAACTTGGTTAGTGAAAGAGAAATACATTTTCCATTTTGGGAAGATTTTAATTTCTATGCATCCTGTTGCCTCACATCAGTTACAATATCACCCTAAAGTGTTCATTTGCATAAACTACCTATGATAGCAAGCTAAATGTATATTATTAATGAATGGAGGAACAAACTGTGGACAGCCCAGTTCTACATTTTCTATCTGTTAGGAATGCACCCTCTCTATATAACTGCAAGCTACTGGATACGAACAGATTTGATCTCCATTTAAAATCATCCATGAATGCCATTAATACAAATATTCTTTAGACAGCCGGTGTGCAAAGGTTTACCTTTGCACAAGGATTTAATTCTTTTTTATCAATGTCTTCAGCTCATGTCTGCCGCTAGCTCTCTGTTTGGTGTCAAAGTATTTAATTGTGTTTGATTTTAAAACAGTAATAATACATATTACAAAGCAAATAACTGAAACCAGTAACTTCTTTATTCAAGTTACAGAAAAGGTTTTTGGATGTGAGAGTAAAAGCAGCATGAGAAACCTGATGGGTCCGAGAAAGAGCATAAAACTGCAATGCATATAATGCGCCTTCAAGACGAATCATATTATCTGCCTCCAAAGATCATTAACACTATCTCATCTTTCATAATCTAATATAACCAACCCATTCGACAGAATGTGATCATTTCCCAGATGATTAAATGTTGCATTGTCAAACATTACTTCCTGATTTCCTCATTACAAATAATAAATACTTAACCTGGGTGTTTAGATGTAATAATTGCTCCTCTAACCCTAACAATATGCACTCAAACCCAGTCAACCAACCAGATTTTTGCATTTCCAGACGGTGCATTTGATTATCAAGCTCTTTTTAAAGTGACAGGTGGAAGCTTTCATTTTTTAAACCTCTGATAACTGCAATCTGCCTTTCTCACTGTAGTTAAAATATGTGTTGTCATCACACCAAAATCTCATCATAATCTTTCAAGATCTATTGCTTATAAACTTGCCAAGTGCATCCGAAAATATACTCATGTGACACCCAACTAAAAGGCAGTCATTTTTTTAAAACAGTATCGCATTTAAACTACTGATAATGCAAGCGGGATAGGCTACACCGGTCCATTAGGATCAGCTGTGTGTTGGGAAAATGTGTTATCAGAGGGAGAGAAAAGGCACATCCTCTTTGATTGACAGGTGATCTCTGGCTGCCAAGAGCTGTGCAGAAGCACCACAGCAAAGAGTGATTAATGCCACAGATGGCGACAACAGAAGAAAAAGCAGCTCATGCATAGCATTATCCACAGTGAAATAAATGAATACGAACTGAGAGTCATGGATTAATCTGTCTGAGACTATAAAGGAATTTGAAAACATTTTTTTCTCCTCAATTAATGTGGTAAAAGCTGTTTGTGAACTTACACGAAAACCTTTCATAGCAAAATATCAAGTATTTATGCTTGATCGGCTTCAAATAGTTTGCCATCAAGTGGGATTGGATCTAGTACCATTTTTGAAAAGAAAGGGAAAAAAAATCATCTGCACAAATAAGATACTAATTATCTCTCCCAAGGCCTGCGCGCCTCCTCCCTGAAGAGAGGCTGTGGAGGGCAACGGCAGTAAATGCAGCTCCTTCACCTCTGCCAGGCTCATGTTTCAGTGCGGTGTTTACCCTTGCACTTTCTGAGATGACAAACGAGAACAAATTGCAGGCCAAGGGTGCATTAGTAGGGTTATTGGGTTATGTGCCGGTAAAATATAAGCCTGACAAAATGCCCTTTCCCGGCGAATCTCAGAAGTGTCATTCTCCAAAGTAGAAAACAGAGCTCCTGCTATGTAACAATGCCTCTTTGTGCCTTGGGCACAGGTCCCGCAATGCACTTATGGGATCTGTGCCAAGGTGCTAATTTCAATTAGACCGATCTGACAATAGGACTGCGACAATAGTACCAGTGATGTATGAAGAATTTTGATTTAAGAATATTTTAGAGTACATTTGTTTTGTATCAATATATTGATTTGTTTTGGTCAAGATATGAATACAAAACTGCAAAAAAATTAAGTTTCCACAGTCCCGAAGAACTAAATACAATTTTGTATTGGTGTTGGATTTTGCCCTTTTATTTTCTTTAAGATTTGGAAACCAGTGCCAAAAAAATATCTGTGGACTGTGTTGGAAAAGTTTATCATTTTAAGTGAGCTACCTATCATATTAGAGCAAGCTATTGCTAAAATTCCTTTGTTCTGCTCGGTGGGGATTTTACTGCAGCATAAACTGAATGTCCTCTGAGGGATCATTTTGGTGTAGCAAGCAAGTGATGTCCTCAAAATATAGAGAGTAAAACCTTGGGAAAAACAAAAAAACGAATTAACCAGAGCTGAAAGTAAATCTACTGTGTTCTCTACGAGCTTCTTAAGAAAATACTTCTCCCGGATCAGAGGCTGAATAGCTTTATAATTGCTGTCACACATTGTCAGTGTTTCTAAAAATTAATTTTATGTGAAGAAATTAGGCACTTTTTGTGAAACATCAACTCCTGTCATGTGACTACCTAACTTGGTGAGTAAGTCTGACTTCTTACCTTTTCTCAAAGCACATAGAAATGACAAAAAGTGCCTCAACTCCACCTTGAAGAGTTTCTGAAAGAGGCTAATGAATGCTTTTCAAAAAATGGGACTGAAGCCCCGTATCACTTGGAGTCACCATACGAAGTTCAAAGATTTCACGTTGAAACGTTACATGTGTAGAAAGAGCATTTAAGTATGGTTTCAGTGGTGCATAATAGATATTGAGTTTCCTTGTTGTAACTTTCTGGCTTTAGAATATTTCAACATGTTAAAAAAATATGTGGCAGTTTAATATGGTACAGCATCACAAAACAGGCAAACAATATTCATGTGGAGATATTAACCATCTGCTAACTGTAGGTGCTCCACAGTACTAAATATGCAGCATACAGTGAATTTAATTGAGACCTCCATCAATGCAGATGTTGATGATGAGAGCTTTGAGAAAAAACAAGAACATTTTCCCAGGATGACTTGTTGTTATTATAACAACAGATAAAACCTAATTCTTTATCTGGGTCCAAAATTATGACAACAGAGGGATGAGTCCAAGGGACAGAGTTCCTGTCCTTCATTCACTATAGTGTCTGTTGTGCTGCTGGCTTTATCAAATAACTCAAAAGAAAATCAGAAAAGCTCAAAGAATAAAGAACTGAGATCCTGGTTTCTAATAATAAGTGACTTGACTTGTATATTATGTTTCAAACAGATAGTTGCAGCATTGCATTAATGAATACAAATGATAATTTAAGTGCAATAATCACATTAGAAAATTATGGTGAAGATAAAAGCTTATTATACTTAAGGAACTGCAGAAATGAAAGTAAGCAGAAGGTTTTCTTATTACCTAAGACAATGGACTTGTGAACTTTTCAGTGGTGCATTTGATATGATCAAGCACAGAATTAAATGTTACTGAGATGAAAGAAGCTAATTTCTTCACTCTATTACTCTCTGTGCAAACTTATGCTCTTATACTTGTCATTTACTGTGGGAACACGTCCTTTTTTCTATTTATTGGCATGCTTTCTTTGTCTGTAGTCCGAAGCTGGGTTGTGTAGATACCACCCTCTGTAAAAGGACAGTTTTTAACTCGTTACCCCTCATCTGAAAGGCAAAGATTTGTTGCAGTCCTTGGGATTTTGAGTATTGCATGGTACCTTATGGACATCAACATAATTAATCTGATTATGAAAATTGAAAGCAATATTCTGAGTTTTATTGGACTTTTCAAACACAAATTCTTGCTAAAAACAAAAACAATTTGACAGTTTAAGCTGATAATAATGTGCCTTCATTTGTAAGGCCATTGTCACACTTTCTGTCAAGCCAGTTTGCACTAACTTTAACCATCAGTCCTCTAAGACCCAGCTCTTTGCAATATCACCTTTAACCGCACTCTTATCTTTAGTGTGGTTAAAGGTGACATTTAACTATCAACAGAGCTGCTTTTGTGACTCCAACCCATAGCCAGCCAATGACCAACAGTTTTCTGTGAACTCATTATCAGCAAAAACGTCACTAGCTTGGAAACCACTCAAAGCAGGTTTTAAAAAAAGGGGCTGGTACCACCTAATAGCCAAGAGCCATGAAAGTTCTCAGTGACATAACTAAAACAGAAGGTGTCTCATATTATATAACAATATGCAAATGAAATGTTGTTAGCATTATTTCCTTCCAACAAGCAGGCATTGGCTTCACATCCTTACCATCATGCAGGTATGAAGAGAGGTCACTAAAATCTTAAGATTTGACACTTTAGACCAAAACAATTAGTTTAAGCCTTTAAGGAAATATAAACGCAGAATTTTAAACAATCTTATTGAATCCAACTTACCTAAATATCACCTATTAAACACACTTTGCAGGAGCATATTGTACATCTTATTTATGTGAAAGCCTGTGCATGAGCCCATTGTATAAAGACATGTTTAACTTATTGGGAGTTGTAAAGGAAAAAAAAACATTCATCTTTTTCTATGAACTTGTTTAAAATGCTACATTCTCAAAATGCTTAATATTCTTTGCCCTTTAAGAGTGACTTGGAAAAAAACAACAACTTCATAACAGTTTACTTATAAATTATGATGTTTCATTTAAATATGTAATTTTCCAGTGAGATATGTCAATGACAAAAATAAACTTCTGTTGCTGTTTGTATATCAATTCAATTCAGTTTATTTATATAGCACCTACATATATGACAAATGTTATGTAAATTAAACCCAATAGATAATTAATGTAAAAACTTTACAATTTCGAATAGTTCCAAAATTCCAGGTTTTTTTTATTATTTTAGAGACATTGTTGCAATTTCAATATTAAATTACATTTAAAAGTTGTTACTTCAAAACAAACAAACAAAAATTAGATGGAAATTAGGAAGGCAAATTTTTATTTTAAAGTTAAAACAATGGCTTCTTCACTCTTCCTCACCATCATCACCTATAATAACTTCCTTCCCTTTTTTTCTGTGATAAAGCTACATAAACACTATTGTCTGAGCCAGCAACTTTAACTGACCCATGTCCGGACAGGGAATGCTTAGCTTTATTTCCACAAAAAAAGCAAGCTAGGGAAAAAGCTGTTTTTTCAATTTCATTTGACATTCAAATAATGACTTATTGAACTCTATGCACCTTTATTTATGTCAGATAAAGCAGCGGTCAGAGGTGTTGGCATGCGACACTGCCAGCAGCTGCTAGATTAAGTCCTATCGCTGACATCAGCTTGGCACTGTTTCTTGCGCTGAGTGTAAATGCACACAGACAAGGAACAGATACACACTTTTGTTCCACATTTCACCACAACCAGACTGTGCAATTGTTTCTGTCTCCTGTTAATCTTACAATGTGCTTGGCTCTGCTATGTGTTGAATGGCTTTGGTTAACAGCAGCAAGCGAAGAGGCATGGGAAAAGAAGAGCCGTCTGGTGTCAAAAAAAAATAAATAAAAATTGACAGAAATTGAGGAGACGATATCCAGGCAGGAAAATTGAACAAATCCAACGTTTGGAGGATGAAGCTCTGTCTTTGCAAAGGAACTATTCTAATGACAGCAAGACGAAAAACGTTTTTAACTTTTGCTTTATCTATTTACAATCTCTGCACATATTAGGGAATAAATTATTCACAGACTTGGACCACAGCTCCCTCTTGCCTAATTGAGATGACTGATGTTGTGCACTAATGTGTAACATCCTGAGTTTCATTTAAAAAATACAAAATTCTAGAAAGCTCACAGGAGACCTAAGTAAAAGTGGCAACCTTGAAATTGGAGCAGATATAGGTCCCCTGTTTTCAATTAATTCCCAGAGCAAACACTACCAAGCAGCTTATTTGCAGCCTTGCCCATTTTTCACCTCTAATATGTTTGCCATCATCAATGACAGAGCAGAAGTTGTAATGACCCACAGAGACAGACTGGAATCAGCATTGATTTGCGGAACAGAATGTCATCATTTCAGCTCCATGGATTTTTCATTTGACTGTCGTCGATTGTTATATCATTTCAAACAAAATCTTCTGATAAGTGGATGTTCTGCTGTTGTTACAGAGCTTGTGAATCATGAGGACAATAACATATGTTATTGTATTAGAATCACTTGGAAAAATTGTAAATTATTGATGTCTACCAAAGTACAAGCCAAGCTTTGAAAAAAAAAAAATGTTTTGTTCATGAAGAAAAGATTTGCTCTGTGAAAAAAAAAAAAAAATACACATATATAGAATAGAGATGTTCTTAGGAGTATCTAAAAATCTGGGGGGGGAAATACACCTCAAGTTCCTGCATTGTCTTGATGGTGATTACTTAATCATAAATTAATTTGTACAAATAAAAACAAGAAAAAAAATGCCCCCAAAATCTAATTAACTTTATTTTATCTCAAGAAGTTTACACAGTTACAACTTTGAACTATGCAGGCACTCCTGGCAATGCATGTGTAGATATAAAAATGGTACAATATTTTGCTTCAGAATTGTAATATGTCAAACAGAATATTAGTAAGGCGCTATTCTTTGCCAATCTCCTATTTGGATACTTTGGAAGGTGAATGCTCTAAGACTGACAGTGTGTAGCTATGTTTCAGGCTCTTATTTTGACGTTTGCTGGGAAGTAGTATTTGTGTTGTTGCTCTATTGTGTTGATAGAGACAGTTAACAAAAACAGCACATGGACAGGCTGACAACATTTGCTTAAAACGCCTCCACAAATTGCCACACAAATGTTTTTTTATGGCAGCATGTTGGTTTCATGGTTGAAAAATGATCCACTGATAGAGCGACAGATGAGATATGAACAGTTTATAAGCTCCGTGAGAAGACTGTGACTGAGCTGGCTAGCACTTAACCACTAACAATGTTAACATTGACATCAGCTTTAGAGTTTCCAGTAACTCTAAAGCAATAACCAAAGGGATGGCTTCACCTAAACCTGAAGCCTCTACAAAAACATGACTATAATGAACACAATTCATTAGATTTTTTTTTATTATTATTATTTTATGAGACAGCAGGAATCATCATTGTTTAATGCCTTTTCAACATGAGAATAATCTTGGAATTAGGAAAGCATACAAATAAAAAAAACACAATTTATGAATTAGTTAAACTGGATTGATTAATTTGTTGGTTAATTTATTAGTTTATTTCAATAAGAGTAGGAAAAGGAGAAAAGAAAAACTATTAAAAACAAACAATAGACAAAACAAATTGAGATGAAAATTAGCTTTTTCATGTTTTTTAAAATCCTGTTTTGTTTTTGTGAAATTATTATCTTGTATCGCGTCATTTCATTGGATATATTGTCATGACCGCAGCTGTAAATATTACCTATTTATTTAGTTGCTCAAAAAGCTAATGACTCTAAATTGAGCACTTGTAATACATGCTGCTTTTTTAAATGAAAGGCAAGGAAAGGAATTTTACCCAACAAGGAAGTTGACAGTTTTAGGGTTTTATCAGTTTAATGTACATCTGATCATTTTTCATCCAGACTTTTAGATGTACCAAACCGACCCTCAAAAAATATGAAATAATGCATGTTTCTGTGTTTGGGTAACTTCATAAGCACCATTGCATGTGTGCCAATGCTGATTAAAGGTAAAAAGAAAAACGGCACAGAATGTACTTTATAACAAGACACACAGTTTCTAGTAAGAACTGCTGAATATCATCATTGCAATATTAATGTGGGTATCAATAATACTGAAGGCCTTGGAAAAGATTGCAAGAGTTAGTATTTAATGTAGTTTATATAATATTGCACACATATTTTGTTAATTCATTGAATTGGTGAGGTGGCTCTGTTTGTGGATCCTTCTTTTTCCAGGATTAGAAGTTGAATTAAGATCAACAGACACTCATGTGACACAACATTACAGCAAGTTTCAGTTAGGAGTAGGTTTTATTTTACTGTTAATCTGTTAGCGCCAGAGTGAAAATTATATTTTGCGTTTGTCTATCATTCTTTTTGTCCAATCATCTGGTCAACAGCAACAAGAGCAAAATGACCTTTTGAGTAGATTTACTCAGCCTTTAACTCCCCAGTAAATCTTGCTCAGCAGTGGACTTTAAAACTGAGATAACTGGGTAAAGACAGCGCTTAATCTCAGGTTCCTCAAATATTTGTTGTTCATTTTTATAAGTCCATCTCACTGTCACTGAGTCCACAAGGAGAACAGTCTAAATATAAATGATTTACCAGTGTTCGCTTAGTTTCCCGAATGGGAGAACATTTTTATTTATAGTTTACAACAAACGTAACACTTTGCAAACTGGTCTAACTAGCACATTGCAATAAAGTTCAATGATATATGTATAGTTCAGGTCAAATTACATACAGTCAAATTCAATATTTTATTATAAAATGCACAAAGCAGTACTGTGGATAATACTCTCCCTAATGGGAATGAATTATCCGTTCTCCATGCTGAGTTCTCGATGTATGAGGTTGAAGAAGAGTCAGTGAGTTGAATTTATGAACCAAAATACAGCTGGTCCATTTGTCATGCCATCTATAGGAGTTAGCAGGACAAAATGGCAACAAGCAACAGTTGGTAACTTCCTTTGTTAGCCTCTGTCTAAGATGTGCCCTAAAGAGAGCATTGTCTGGTGTCCTCCCCTTAGCTTTGAAGACAATTCCCAGCAGCTACTGAATGAAAAACGATAAACAAGTTTGGACGAACACAGTCTTGACACGTGTAGCAATGCTTGCATTGTTCTCATGGTGTTAGGCGAATTTGCGCAATTACAATCTGCTATGAAAAATACATAAATTAAGACCATATTATCAAGCATAATGTATTGAAAGAAAAAAGAAGAAAAAAATTTTACCCATCAATGTCACACGCTACCAGTGGTGGTAATAAATATAAATGTAAATCTGGCTTATGATGTTCTATCAGAAACCATACATGAAGCTGTCTTTAGCCCCCATTCTCAGCTTTCTACTCTAGAAAGTAGAAGATTTTATAATCATTGATTCACAACCATTCTACATATCTGAACAAAACTGCATTTTTTCAATAAAACATTATTGTTTATAATGAAAATGCAGAAGGCCTTTCTTTAATGAGTGTATATATCATTTCATATGGACAAAGCGATCTGAGCACAGGGTGTAGAAGTAATGTAGAAAGAGGGTAGAGTTCATCTAGAGGTCACATGTCAATACTTCTCATCAAAGTTTGACAAAACGTCTTCATTTTATCTCTTCTAGATAACATTCGTCTGAATATCATCACAGTTTTCCTGCAGTATTTCCATGAGAAGAGAGCATAACCCAGTTTTCGATTCAGTGACTTCGATCTCTGCTTAACCCCTGTTGGACCATCTCCCAACAGGATCTAGAATGCCTGCCTTCTAGATCCAGAACCATTGTCGGTACTCTTGCATGTTCTTCTCCAGCCTCAGGTCTCCAAGTAAGTCTACTACCCTCTTACCCTAGCATGGCTGATGACTAACTGATGGGATCTTCTCTGTCATTTTTCTCTTTCTGCTGGTGTAGAAGAAGATTCTTTGTATGTTTTCATGTATCCTCCCTAATATTGTATTCCCAAGAGAACTTATGTTAGCGTGTTTTAGAGTGATACCAAGTTTGCATTCTATGGACTACAACCAGTTACCCAGAGCCTGTACTCCACTACCCAGATGCTCTCATTCATTTCCTGGATTCCCTGAGCTGTCCCTTCTTACTCACTTGCAGCTCCATCTCTGCTCATCACCTGCACCTGCTCTATATAAAGATTTTCTACAAGGGAGAAGAAAATGTTTTCGATAATACTATTCAACAATGTTATTCTTAGAGTTAACATAACAACAGTGTTGTTATGTTATCTCTAACATATTTACTGACAGACGTCTCAGTAAATATACTGAGACGTCTGTCTTCAAAAGAACTTTTTTATTTTCAAATTTACGCATTAATATTCAATATGATGAGCTGGACTTGTAATACATTGCCTTAGGCAAAGCCAGGATTCCTGCTGAGCTGCTCAGACCCTGTGTTGTGCAGGCTTTCCCATGAGTTGAGTCATTCTTGTAGATATGTATTCTAAATGTCTGTAAAAACCTCATCCAACTGCATCATTGATAAAACAAATGCCTTAAACAAGTGCTTGCTCCTTTGACAACTCTTTTGTCAAATTTGAGTTTTACGTGAAATCATATTAGATTTTGAATCAGTCAAAAATAAATAGCTCTTATAGAGCTAGGTTTTGGGATTTTGGGATACTTTGTGGCAAAATTGTATTAACTCTGACAACAACTTGCAGTGTTACCACAGATTGCCATGTCCAATGATTAGATCAGATGGGAAAAGCACAGCTTGCAGTACAGCATGACATTTTGATAAGCAGCCAACAATAATAGAGTTTTTAATACAATTTAGGAAGTGACTCACATATACAGAGAATAATAAAAATATAACATTTTGTTTTTGCTCTCATTTTGTCATGAGCTAAACTCCAACATCCAGACCTTTTTCTATATAAAAAAATATAACTATTTATCGCAAATATTTTTTGTAAATATGATTAAATGTGAGCAGTTCTCCTTTGCTGTGATAATCCATCCCACCTCACAGGTGTGGCATATCAAGATGCTGATGAGACAGCATCTGAAAATGCAGAAGGCACACCTGTGATTATTACACAGATCACAATAAAAGGCCACTTTGAAATGTGCAATTTTGCTGTACAGGAAGGTCTAGGTGGTTTAAAAAATCAGTCAGTATCTGGTGTCACTACTATGTACCAGTGCAACCCATTTTCTTCACATAAAGATTGTCAGATTGTTGTTTGTGGCCTGTAGATTGTTTGTTCACTCCTCTTCACTGGTAGGAACTGGAACATGCTGTTATGAAGTGTGAGTTTGAAGTTGGACCACAATGTAGGCAGAAGCTGAAAACTTACAAAAATCACAGAGAATGCAGGGAACCAGAGCAGAACAAAAACAGAAACAAAAAGCAAACAGAGTAATGACAGGGAGGTAAGTGGGATATACCGGTATTTAATGGGAGTAACTAGCAAGGAATGTATGTAGGAGAATGGTGTAATACTGTCAGGGTGAATGCTGGAACAAAAGACCTGGGTTAATTTGCTAACAGGTTGCAGGTGTGAACGGAGGGAGCAGACGGCAGGCCAAGGTGAGACAGTACACAGGGGACAAAGAAAATGGATCTCAGAGTAACAACAAAAATTTAAGCATAAGGAAGAAATAAACATAATGAACTAGAATAATTAAGCTAAACTAAGGTAAAAAAATAAAAATAAACAAAGCTGCTCTAATCAAAGAAAGAGACAAAGGAACACAGAACAATAATAAAACTATAACCAGGATCTGACATATGCTGTTGTTCACACTGATCTATGCCATCCCTGACATGCTCAGTGACATGTCCAGTGGGAATAAGGTCAGAGATAAGATTAGATTAATTGTTAATAATTTACCCAAAGGAAACAGATTGTGAAAAGGTTTGGAGGCAAAAAAACCCAACAAAAAACAATGCTTCTAAGACAAGTAAAATCATAACAAGAAAGTTATTTAAAGGCTTGGAAGAGCAAATTCTGGTGGCAAAAAGTAAATACAGCTGGACACTGTATTTATGACCGTCCAGAAAACACCACTTGTGTATAAAGAGACTGCAGATCATTAAACACATCTGCTGAAGAGAGGTTATCCATGTTTGGTACATTTGGAAGCAATCAAATTCAAATCCAGATCCCAAAGTTTGACAAAAAAAAATAAATACTGTCAATGCCAGAGCAGTGTAGAAGAAACAACATTGAAATGTCAAAATCATATTTAAATTCTGGTCAGCAGAAAAGCTAAGGGAGTCTTGTTTGCCAAAACGTTATTACTCATCGAGCCACAGAACTTTTTTTGTTCTTTCTTTTTTTTTTTTTACCTATCCTTCCATGTGATTTCTCTCTAGACCGTCGTTATTTCACATTCTCTTCTAATATGCTACCAATACGTTTTGTTATTTTGATGTGTAATGTTTCCCTGTAATAACTTAAAGGAAAAACTCACTGCTTGGAAAAAGTAAGTTGTAGATATTTCTTTGCTGGTTGTAAAATAAAGTCCTCATTCTGCAATATGCTTGCTTTAATAAATGATTACCACAATGTTTGCCGAATTATACTAACTGAAGAAACTCAATAGTACCTGCAGAGTTTTTCCATCAGTACAATTCTTGTATACATACAATACGCATTTATAGGCTTCATGAGCTGCTGCAACCCTGCCAATGTGATGATACAGATAACAATTAAAGCAATGTTATAAATGTTATATTAAAATCTATCATATACTGATGATAGACTTGGATCATTTATACTTACCTTGTAGAAGTAATTAATGTAATTTCCTATGTATTTACACACATTTACATTACATAGACAAGTGCCGGAGAGTCTAAGAGTCACTGGGTAAGGAATTTAACTTATTATTGGCTGAAAAGTTACACATAGATGGTATTTGTGATGTTTTTGAAAAATTGACTTGTGATGTACTGTAGGTAAAGCAGAACTAAGTTATGATACTCCTTGCATATATAATAAAGTTTGTTCTTCCTTTAAAGTTTGGCTGAGAGCAAATTCAAAACCCTGTTGTTATGCTGAGTTAACACTGCATTGTTCAAATTTTACTGCACAGCCAGCCTCTTTTCTCTTTGCTCCCCATTGCAGTCAGGATGTTATTCAGCATAGGCTCAAAAGTTATTCCTCCTGGCTCCCAAAAGCCAGAATGTCCTTATTCTTTGTGCAAGACTGAACATGTTGTTGGGTTTTTGTCTTTCTTCCTCTCGAACCTACAGAGATGATCTCTGACGTTTAACTATGAGGGTTATTCACAATAAATTATTTGAATTTCTGCAGCCATATTAATGGTACAGCAGTTTTTATAAAAAACTGGAATTATTTCTGGGAATAATTTTAAGTTGCCTAAACTCCTCATATTAAATTTTATTTACATGTGTTTGGGAAAAGTTCTTTGAAAAAGGCATTTCTCTTTTTCTGCTGAATAAAAATAAGACTTTCCAAAGTGACTGCAAAATATTAACTCTTGGTTTGTCTCTAACAATACCAACATATTTTCTTAATTTGCTGAGACTTTGATGTGCAGCGGAACAATCTGTTCAACCTCCAAAGAGTCTTTACTGAGTCCATCCTTCACTGGCTCTCCATCCACTGTAACACTTTATGAAGTACAGCTGCAGCTGTTGCAGCTAGACAACTTCAGAAGTGATGCAGCTTTTCAAGGTTGGCTGCTTCCTGGTCGAGGCGATATTAGCCTCTGGAGGGAGGTGGGCATCAATCTCACATGTCTCAAAGAACAAAAGGCTGCGTCTGCAACCTTGGAGGGTTTTCTTTTTCTTTATTTATATGCCTTTGCTTTTCTCTTTTTTTGTTCCTCCATATATCCTCCTATGGGCTTCTTTAGGAACTTTGTATGGTTTCCATAATTTCATATCACATCAGAAGTAAAGCGGAAGCTATTTTCAGACATCATGAAAAATGAACTAGAACTGTCCTTTTGAAAGGCATATTTATGTTTGCACTCTGCGTTTGTCTGCTTCTTTTCTTTTAATGCGGACACTTTTTGAAAATCAGTGGGTGTATTTCAGCAAAAGATGGGCTAAAGATAAGACAACCACCACCATCAGAAAGAATATTGTTTCAATTTAAATCTGAGGTCTGGCTCACAACAAACTGCTTCACTTATTTTACAGTGAAAAACACATAGCTAAAAAGCTACATATATATATTTAATTTCTAAGACATCATATTCTTTTTAGTAATATCAGCTTCCAAAGCTCCTTTCCTGACAACCTTTAATACTTGATGATTGCCTTCGTATCTAGAAAACATGATTAATTTGTTTTGGTTGATGGTGCAGCACACACTGAGGCCAAGTAAAAATAGCCTCATACCCCTCTCTTCCATTCTCCCTTAGTTTCCTATTGTATCTGTTGTTTTGAGGCACAGCAACTTCTCTCTTACAAGGTCAGCCTCTTTGCATGGTACATTTCTTCGTTTCCGCACTAAAGATATAATAAAGTCATCTGTTTGTTCTTAAGTTTTGTTTTTAATTATCACATATGTCTTCCTGTGAATACCTTGTGGTTCAGACTTCACTGAGGGAGAGGGAGCCAAGAGAAAGAAAGGGCCTGACGACAAGAAAGAGACTTAGTGAGGTATCTGGATAAAAGCAAGGAAAGCAATAATGGAGGAAGGAAGCACGAGGGGAGAGGAGATATAAGAAACGCAGTGAAGTCTGTGGAAATACGTATCAAGGGGAGGAGAGAAAGAATGAAAGAGAAAAGAGAATAATGGAGAAATGCAGGACAAGAGCAGGAGGTACTTTCCACTCAAATTACATTCATTTTTCTGGCTCAATATTTTTGTCTTTCTATTTTTCTGGCCACATAAAATAATTCTTTGCAGAAAGACCCCTGAACTCCAACCTTATTTACCCTCCAAACAGGTATCTCATGGATCATCCCAGGGATCGAGTTCTAATTTTTCTAAATGATCAGTATTAGTTTTCTATGATAGCTGTTGAAGGTCACAAGCCATTTTGCTTAAGTTGGCAAACTATTTCCCATGGGTTTCTTGTGAATTTGCATCAGAATGCACCAAGATTAATTTGTTGCTCTAACAATTCTGAGTTTTTACCTACAATCAATGTGCCCCACCCATTTCTCATTTTTCCAAAGGTGCTGAAAGTCAAAAATTGGATTGGTTTGTTTTCTGTCAATGTCACATAACCAAATCTGCACCCTTTACATAGAACATATAGCTCAAATACTTCCTGTTTCGGGAATAGCATGCAGACCCCTGCTGAAACTCTAGTAGTCCTGTTTTATTCAAGGTTATTGAACAGGACAACTTTTTCTTTATGGTTTTGCCCATGCATAGTAACTAGAACTGCATTTAAGACAAAAGCTAAATGTCTCTTGAGTAAATGGAACTTAAAAATAATAACAGCAATCTTAAACCTTAACATAATATTGAAAATTATACTGACGAAAACATCATTGCAGGCTCAAGATGTGAATTTATAGAAGACTTTGGTGTTAAGTGTTTAGTTAAACACATATTTAGAATAATTTTAAACGCTGATCGCATTTAATCCTTGGTAAAGTGGAAGAGAGCAGGTGAAACAGTATAATGTTCAAAATGTTATGCTTCTCAAGGACAACTTTTTTAAACTCAAAAATAACCAAATGACATTGAAGTATTTCATAAATCAGATTTAGTCATATCAAAACAAAGTAATGTAGATGTTATAATACCAGTGTTAACTTAGATACATGTTTGTGTCTATTTATTTATTTAATTACAATGCTTTGCACTGTATAATACATCACGAATGATAACAATCTTGAACATTTTACCTTACCAAACCAAATGAAAACATATTTTCCAGAAATAAAACTTGACATTATTGCATACTGTAGTTGTAGGCTGTGTCACATCAGATGCATGTTTAGACGCAGTTTCCTTAATGTTATTATCCCTGAATTGGAAGAATGTATTAATATAACAGAACATATTTACATATATTTTGGGACAACATATGTATTGCTAACATGCCAAAGTGTACAAGGGACATTATAGTGCCCAAAGTCCAGAGAGCTAAGTGCTACACAATCACAATAACCTTCACTATACAATAATGAGTAAGCATGGTAAGATATCCTACTGTATGTTTTAATGAACTTTTTAAATCCTGACTCGTTATGGGAAAATTAACGTTTTTAATAAACTCGGTTTAGGGTTCAGAAATCTCTGCTAGCTCTACTTTAAACAAAAAAAGAAGTATTGTTTGAGGGGGAAGATCTTGTTTTATGATGACAGACTTCTAAGCTGCACGGTATCCTTCATGCACCTTTGCCAGCAAGATAGAGAAATTTCAATAAATAGTCCTCATGTGACAGTGTCTTTAACTAGACAGAAACAAAACAAGCCTGACAGCGCTCAGGGTATTTTTTCCTTTGAATTTGGTCATTATTCTGCACAGAGCTGAGAGGAAGCCAAGTGTGGCAGGTGAGAGCATCTCGACTAGACAGCTGTCAAAGCCACTCTGAATGGAAGGGCAGTGCGGGAGAGCAGCGTCACCACCAGCGGCCTCGCTGCTTTGACTGGTAGGAAGCAGGTACAGTTGGTGTACAGAAAACTCAAACAGAAAGGAAACGTAATGCTCACATGCACCTGCATGGGTGGCTTTGTTGCCATGGTATCAGGTGATTGATCCCCTGAGTTAAGTAGAGGGAGAGAGAGAATATTAATGATGGGGAAGAAGGGGTGGTGGAGAAGGGAAAGCAATGGCATGGTGGGTGAGAAAAACAACTAATAGAGGCTCGCATCGATGTGCTGAGGGAGGGATCAATGAAAACAGCATGTAGTGTGTTTTGTGTTTGGCTAAGTCTGTGAGGACACATTGAAACACTGAAGTCTTTTATTGCTTCATGTGAACTGCTGTTCTCAGCTTATTGTGTGGAAGACTGTAATGTTATAAACCAAGCAGGCTTATGAGGATTTAAGTAAATCTATACATTCTGAGACGATGATTGCATCCCAGAAGAGTTTCTGTTTCCATATTGGTTTATGATTAAAGCTTCATGCTCCACATTATTTAATGAAGACGGTGATTCGTCATAAAAAGTGGAACCCGGGCGAGATGGTTGTCTCTATTATCCAAGGAAGGCCATTTATTACAAAACTGGTAGTAAAACTAATCATTAAGCACAGCTAAGACAAGAATATAAATAAATTAATAATCAAAACTTGAAAGCTAGCCGGGGCAAATGCAGATGAACAAGGGGTGACCTTGTTAGATCTTTCTGAGTTATTCTGAGCTCCTGGTAGAAAAATATATAATTTTAGCATTTTCAACAACATTCTGTATCAGGGAACAGAACCTTTAGAGAACACGACTTTTGTTTATTTAAAGGATGGAAGGCTGGGATTAAAATTCAGGACCTTCTTTCTGTGCAACTGAGCAACTGTGCAGTCCAACCACTGAACACATTTACTTAAATAATTGTTATTACTGCCACTAAGGCCGCCAGACAGTAAAAGCGATTAGGGTAGCTGGTTACTGGTTCGATCTCCACCCGTCTCTGTTGTTGTGTCCTTGGGTAAGACACTTCACACCTTGCCTCCTGGTAGCGGTCAGAGGGCAGCATGGCAGCTTCTGTCAAACTGTCCAACGGCAGCTGTGGCTACCATCCACTACTATCATCTGATGATGATGTCCACCATCAGTGTATGAGTGTGTGGGTAAATGGGTGGATGATGACTGACTTTAGAGTGAAACACTTTGTGGCCCTCTGGACTTGATAAAGTGCAATGCAAATACAAGTGCAGACCACAAACTTTAGATATGAGGGCGAACAAGGAAATATAAATTGAACTGACATAAACCTACACAGCAAATGAATTGGGAAGATGTTGTTTTGACCATGATGTGTCACTTGTGTTAATATTCAAATACCAAAGTTCTGTTTCCATCACCACACACAACCATGGGGTAAAAAAGTATAAAAACCCATGGAAAGAGGAACAAAGCGTTCTTAGTCTCCGATGCTGAAGTCAAGCCAACATGAAGATGCAGACAGAAGATCAGCAGAGGACTGCACCCTGGAACCACGGGGAGATAAAGATTCTGCACTGCTAGAAGGGGACAAGACCAGTCGGCCCTCGACCCTGGCTCCTGATTCGATCACTGCTCTGCGCTCAACCCAAAGATCTCAAGGCTGCTGGAACAGACTTGGTGAATGGACAAAGATCACTGAGTGATGAAGAACTGAGTCTTCGGAAGACAACAACCAGTTCTTCTTTGCTTCTATTCAGAAGAGGATTTTGGTGTACAAAGACAAGACTCAAACCAAGGACCCCAAAACCTTCTGTTGCCGAGATCATCCACCATCTGGGTATGAGTTGAACTGCACCCCAAAGCCTCGCTCAGTAAATTAGTGACACAGTATAGGTAAAGAGGATAGGAAAGGATGAATGTGATTTTAATCATTTTTATTCTAAATCTGTAATCATTGATAATTAACCTGCTTGTCAGTACCCCTGCTAAAAGCTTGCTTGATAAAAACGAATTTAAATTCTAATGAGATTTATGGACAGTCAAATTAATTGAGTCATCTACTGAGAATGGTTCTTCTAATTAATGTAAAGTCCATGAGCATGTTTCTAGAAATATGGTGGCTTCATACATTTCCTTAGTGTAAAATAATGACCTTGAGGCTCATTTTGAGTCACTAAAATTGTCTAGTCTGTAACAAGTGCTCATTGTTGATTGGTAGAGAGCTACCGTTAACAAGAGTGGTTATGGGAGTTATGCAGTTGCAGGGCTACTTAGCTGATTGCTTCATTAACTGAAAAAGGTCATAACTTTTGGAATGAAGGTAGTTAAAGGCTAGATGAGTCTCTCTCGATACCAGGTTGAATAGATTATCTCCCATAAACCTGTCTCAGAGTAACATTCGAGGGTTTCAGAGATTTTCCGAACCTGTTAGACAAAGAGCTGGTTAGTAGTCAGTCCATGAGAGCTGTGAGGTTTGGGGCTGGGCTGGCTATTGCTCAATACCAAGAGGAACTGATATTATATTATACAGGAACTATAATATCAGTCCCTCTTGTTATTGAGATAGGGAATTTACCTTTTGTAGCAACCTCATTTTTTCTTCTTTGATGCAAAATGCAGATAGCACAATGCTCTTTTATTTAGCTCCGTGCAAAACTTGTAAAGTATCCCTCTGAGAATGCATAAAAATGTGATATAATGGAAGGAAAAAGACTCAGAAGCACCAGCTCAAAGGTGTTCTTTCATTTGGTTTCATGCAAATGTAGTCATTACTGTAATGATGGTTGTTGTACCAGCATGAAGCTATACCTGTCAAGGTGACAATTACCATGTGCTTAGTGTTCTTCCGGGCTGTACTGGCTCTGTACTGCAGAATTCCTTTTAGTAAACTCATGGTTGGTTGATGTACTTTCAAAGAATGCATCCAGAATGTGATACTAGGAATGTTCATTGTATTTTGTTGCACGAATTATGTTTAATTCTAACAGCAGTGAGATGCCTGCTGATGAGTGTGTTCCCTCAACAGGAACATAAACTGCTTTTTCATAGCAAACTGTAAAAAGAAAATGTATTAAGATAAAAAAAATGTGGGCTTTATTATTTTTTTTTACTCTAAATAAACCTCTTTTATTAAGAAGTTTATTTAGATTAATCAGATGTGATCAGAAGTCCTGGTCACAATTTTACAAATTACAAAGACTTCCTCTAAGATGAATAAACTTTACAGATCAGATTTGAGAGGCAAAAAAATGAGTTGGAAGATTTAACTTGGACTACAAATCTTTCGAATGAGAAGCCAAAGAGTATCTCTGGAACCGAGACCTCAACTCACAATTTAGACAACCAAAATGATCTGTTGCTAATATCCTGGAGTCAGGTAGCACAGCACACCTTCAGTGGTTTAATGTGGTTTACGCCTTGATGGGTCGAGGCAGTTTGACAGCAAAATAGAATAAACAACTATTAGACGTAATGTCCATAGCGTTATGTCAAACTGGTGCATGAAGTTTATATTGTTTATTGATTCCAAACACAATTATTTATCTTTGTCTTTCTATTCGTAGCTACTCTTATGGCGATTCAGGACAGCGTTAAAAACAAGCTGTTTGTGTGTCTGTGTTCAAATCTTTTATCAAACCTTTTTCCCATCTCTCCCTGGGAGATGTCTTGTGACAAAAATCTTTCAAAGTCATCAGAAAGTAGCTTTCAATATGACAATAAGCATCATGTTGTAAGATGCCAGTTTAAATGACTGAGGAAAATAGTTATTATTCATTGGATCCACTTTGAAATTGTCAGCATTTTACTTTTGTGCACCAAAAGTAATTATATAAAAACTATTCTATTTGATGAGTTTTAATTAAATATTTTACGCACTGCATTATCTAATTTACAACAGATATTTGTATGCCTTTCTGGTAGACAGCAAAATGTGTCTTTCTGCTAATTTGAATGAAGACTGTTTGGAAAAAAAAGTTTTTTTTTATAACCAAACACTAAGTAGTTCATTGATACAAAGTGATTTTTTTAAATTTTTTTTTTTAATTTTGTCTTTACTATGTTGCAATAGCAAATGCTGTCACAGGCAATGTTTTGCTTGAGGTTACATTCACAATTAATTTTTGCATCTAAATCTGAGTAAAATGCATATGAAATGAAATTCCTTTAGAGGCAGCATGTACGTGCATACAAAAATAATTATCCATGAAAACAGAACTTTTTTTTTTTTTTTCCTATATTTTGAGGTGGCTTTCTTCATCATCAGGTAACAACCTGTCATTAGAGAGAGCCAGTAGCAGATGCAAAATCTGTCAGTTATCAGTGGGCATACGAACCGTGGCTTCCAGTCACTCTGATCAAATGCTTGTGATTCAAAAGAAAAAAAAAAAAACAGCTCTCTTTCCAAAACATAAAAATAGAAGTGTGGTTAGATGAAATTATTCAGTCAGTCACACATTTTCTTGCAAAATAAATAAATAAATAAAATGCATAAAATAACATTTATTATCCAGCACCTGATTTCTGAATATTGTAGTGCATAAATTATTAATATTTTGTCTTACTTGAGCAGTTTCAAGTGAATAAAGCTTCTCTCTCTCTCTCTCTCTCTCTCTCTCTCTCTCTCTTTTTTTGTTACTGTTATATAGTTTTTGAGAACAATGAGTCTCAACTTTCTGAAAACTGTCTGTATGTCTATATGACTTCTGGTCAATAGCGATGTAACCCCACAGCGCCAACTTGGACACACACAGTCCCACAACTTCCTTTTTTTTTTTTTTTCTTTTTGCCGATGTGCCTCCCCATGAAGAAGATTATTGTGCTTCTGATAAAGTGTTTAAGTTGCTGCAAGGTCAACGTTACTGCTGCTTCTGATAAAGTGACACACATAGACAGGGAGCTCAGCTCAGGGGGTTCTGAAACCAGCAGATAAAACTGCACAGGAAGATGGATTCTTAAAAAAGATAAAAGAGGAAAAGAAGTATGGGAAGAAAAAGGAAGATACATCGCCAGTTTCTAGGACCAACAGGACATCATCTGTGATTGCTGCAGGCCACCCACACAGGCAGAGCAGCAGCGACAGGCTGTTTACTTATCTGCCTTGGCCCTTACAGCCTCAGGGGTCGAAGATTATTAGAGATAAATGCAGCATTTTCACTCTGATGTATGGCGTTGGTTTGTGGTACTGCTAGGTTTTCTTGCTTTATTACAAACTGTTAGGTTAGGCTCACTTTGGACAAAAGAAGTCTTGGGATAAAAATTAAAAAAAATGGGTAATAATACAAACAAAAGCCAATAATTGTAGACAATATATCTAAAACAAGATCAATAGCTTCTGAGGCTTTTATTGGGCCAAAGCTGCAGGTAAGGATTTCAACTCTTAGCTGAGGAAATTTCTTTCAAAAGTCACGTTTATATGTTAAACTTTGAGTCGCTGACAGAACAGCACAACCCTGCTCTCTGGAGGCAAAAGAAGAAACTGCACACATTGCACCTTCACAAGCAGAAATACTAATAAAGTTAATTTAGTATAGTGAAATAAGCATCAAATGTGTCGGACAATCATATTAATAAAACCTAGGATGTTCTACAAGACAAGTCAAGTATTTAAAAATAATTAATATTACACCTTTGATTAGGGAGACTCATGATTTATGAACACTTTTGACACTTTAAAATAGTCATAGTGAATACTTCCTTTGAAAGAGCAGTCATCTGGTAATGTGGTAAAGTGTCATTTGGGAAGACACAGGGACACACAGGGTTACTACCAAAACATTACATAAGTGTAGATGTGTAAATATTCTGAGGGTGGAGGATGAACGCTACAATTATTTAACGCGTGCCATATATTATCATTTTAAGGTTAAGCTTATCTTGCGGTTATATGTCAAATGGGCAACTACAAAGCAACATAACAAGGTGATGTTGACCTTATTTGTAAAGGACCAGAGCACTTCATGTTATGGAGTGATACAAATCAGGGGAAGCAGGGATCAGGAAGTGTCTCAGCATCTTCCAGGGGGCCTTTTTATTTGCCATCTTGTATGAAGAGCTCCAGGATTACCGTGCTCAAGGAGCTGTGAAATCTCCTCTGACACCTTGGGCGTCTGAAACAACTGGTGTCGCCTCTCCTATCACAGAAACACACACTGGCCAGCGTCCATCCTGAATAACAAGGAGAAAAACTGCCCCAAAGCCCTCACACGCAAACCATCTCTCAAGCCCAGCACACACACGCACACACCCCGACACGGCATCTCTCACACACAAAGTCAAAAAGAATCCGGTCCTGTCCTTTTTAAATTTCTAAACCCTAACCTGACATGCCACCAATCCAATTTGTGTCAACTGCGGTCCTTCTACCCATCGCCTCAACGACAAGAACAAAAACAGCTATTCGTGTTGACAGCAGTCAGGAGAATACTTACTCGCCACATTGTCGTAACCTTCCCTAAAACAAATGTCACCGTCAATAGCCCAGCACATCTCAGCTGACACATGCAATGTCCGGTCTTTCAGCAGAGACATTTGAAAACTAGAGATGACACAGGAGTGGGAGGGGAGTGCAAAATTCATTTAAATTGCACAAATGTGGGATTTATGGTTTTGATTTTCTTTGGTGTAACCCTAAATCTGGGTGTCAACAGGCTGAATTGCCCTGAAATTAAACATGGTGGTTCTGTTGTTGGTGCATGCTTTCCAGGATAACAACTAAATGACTTAAATTTTATTGAATTTGGCATCTTATGGAATTTGAAAAAGTTTAAAATCTTGAGCAAGTTTCTCCTAAAAATGACATATATTATGATTTTGAAATTTAAATTTTAGTTTTTATATATCACAATTACAAGACATGATCATCCACCTAAGCTGACAATCTGTGATGGGAGAGTATTAATCAGAAAAACAGCATTTTTGTGGCAAGTAGAAAGACAGTTTTTTTGTCAGAAAAGGTAAAAGAAGTCATTTTTAAAATTTTGAAACGAAGTGATGCATGTGTAAACATGTGGAAGAAGGCGCCCTGGCTTGATGGGAATAAAACTGAACTGTTTTGAACCACATTTAAAATGCTGGGGTAAAGATAACTAACTCTGCATGTCAAGTCTGTAACACTGTTTTCAGATTTTTAAATCTGTGTTTTTCTACCATTTTAAAATTATTAATTACTTTTGTTGGTATTGTTAATAAAACACATATTAAACCCATTGGGTTCTCAGCTGCTCTGGGAGAGATTAATGTTATCAATAATTTCCTAGGTTTTGTGTCAGTACCTACCATCCAGATTATTCACTGAGCGGTGCAGTTCTGACACTGCTAGTAAACAAGGGAATTACCAAAGTCATTTGGATAATTTTCTTTGGATTAGAAAGAGTCATTAAATATTTCAGAGTATGGATCTTTTAAATGGAATTACTATAATAGTTCTAAAGATTTTGAGTCATAGTTGTGACGACATGAAGAGAGAAGTTGATGTTCAATCATCAAAAAAGGTTGCGTTGCCAATTTTCTGTCTGTCCCTATCATTTCTATAACTCATTTGAACTTAATTAGCATCTCATAGCATCACACATTGTTTTTTTATTTTATTTTATTTTTTTCACAATTTTTTGAGACAATGCTGCCTCTAAACAAAACACATGCATGATTGCTCTCTGACAGCCAATCGGCAACCTGAGTCATGAGTGTAATCAGGAACGGCTGATTGTCCACTGGAGGAGGTGGGGAGAGGAGGAAACTACGGTGCTGCTAACAGAATTCATGACAGCCTCTCGCAGGACCTTGTCGACTGATTACAGCTCCAAGCTAAAGCATGTGGCAAACAGATATTACATCAGCACATGCTAGTATTGGACCAAGTGCAGTATGCATGTGCGGCTCACAGCTACATACACTTGTGACAATGGGAGAATTGCATTTCTATAAGGGCTCCAGATGAGTTTGCGGATTCTTCTCAGTAATGATTAATAGTGATGGTCTCACAAATTGTTCCATTGCTTCACTTGTTTTGCACTTGGAAACCATTGTATTTTTGAGAGTAGCGGTTAGATATGCACTCAGTGATGAAATTCGGATGCAGGAAAATTGAAAGAGCCTAGACTGATTTTGCAAACTAGACCCATTAAGAACTTTGATGTGAAATGACATTCCCTGAGCCCAAACAATACAGAAAGATTTGGAAGCGTTATCTCATTTCACCTCTAACCTTGTGTACTCCCACGGTGTGCTTGTTGCTACCTGCACAAAGATTGCCTCTATTTTTAGTTGCGCTTCAGTCTGGTCCCCAGACCATTTTCTAACATGTTGCATTCTGACTCATTTCATAAAATTGGGTCACATATTTGTTCTGTACTTCTTGACCTCATAACAGTTTTGCCTTTCAAACTGGCCACCAGCAAACCCGTAAATGTATATTTTTGGGATCCAGTGTCATCCTATTTTGACTAATAATAAAACCATTAACCATTAAAATTGTCATAAATTGTTGAACCAGACTTAAGGCGGTTTCAGCTTTCAGGGCTTTAATTAACTTCTTAAAAACTCTGTGTAGTCTTATAATTGAAAATTGCTGCAATTTAAAAGATGAAAGAAACACCCAGCAGTTCATATTTTTTACTTTTTCCAAAGTAGATATGTGAAGCTTTTTATTTATTGTGCCAGTGAAAATCTACGGAAGAGAAGCAGAGCCAGCGAGGGAGCCTGCTGAGACCAACCCAGGTGATCTTGGACTCCAATCACATGCAGCTCGCCCTGTGGGCCTGGATGTGTGAACTCTGTCACACACTCATTGAGGTTTTCTCTGAGCTGCTTTGGGCAATAAAGTTGCCTTCAGTGTTTTACCCAAATTTCCTACCTGCAGTCAAATGGTGGAGGTAGTACAAGAATAAAGTGGCTTATCTTGGTGTATCTAGTCAGACTAGACACACTAAATTATAGCTTGATATCCAGGTGGTTTTGAAACTTCACTGACATACAAAGAAAAAAATTGTTTTCTGGTAGTTTCAATTTAACATTTCATAAATGTCTAAATGAAATAAGTATTTGATCCCCTACAACTAAGACAGAGCTTTGTTAGGTAAAGGCAAAGGTAATTTTATTTATATAGCACATTTTCAGCAACAAGGAAATACAAAGTGCTTTACAGGAATTAAAATGCAAACAAAGTAACAAACCAAAGGAAAGAACAAAATAAGAAAAAAGCTAATAATGATCTAAAGTAAATAAACTAGATACTTAATGTGGCAAAAAAAATGATAACTTACCATCTGTGAACTTATAATTTCATATTCTAATATTTGCCATAGAGTCTAATAGCTATGCAGTCTTCTTTATTTCTGCTCTTACAGTAGATGTACAGCCAGTCAGCACCAAGGAAAAATAAATGCTGCTCTCAGATTGGCTGCTTTGAAAATCCCAGCCAGTCAAGTAACATTGTTCCTAGGTTTTTCTGAGAGTAACTTGGACTAAGTTTCACAGAAAAATGTACAAAAAATGTAAACTATGAACCAGGATCCACTGTATATGTATTGTGATTCATAATATGGGAATCTTTTGCAATAAATTCTTCATCGCAACGGGGAAAGAACATCATAGGGGAACAAGTGAATCTCCGCAAGGCTGCTTTTGCAGATATTCTGAAATGGAAGAAACATAAAATTAGTGTCAGTTGCCCTTAGTCTGAAGGTTCATGAAAGGTCTTGCCTCTTGGGGTGAGGATGGTCATTAGAGAGGTGAAGAATCACTGCTAGCACACTACACAGTAATGGATTAAAATATTCTCTCTCTCTAGCACATCTGCAGGCATCATAAGTTTTATAGTGAATTATCTAAATGACTCAGAGAAGGCTTACATGAGAGACGGCTGCTCATGTAAGAACCATTATTGAGTTCTTTGGTATCAATTCAACATTGCATTTTTGGAAGAAAATAAAAACAAAAATATATACAACCATCAAATTAATAGCATAATCCTGGATAAGAACCTTATTTCTTTAACCAAAAAAGTGAAGATGAGTTTTGGATGAATTTTCCACTATTACAATGACCTAAAGTATACAACATAGACAAGTTGCTTAATAGGAGCTTATTAAAGTCAGTCTTCAGACCTCTATCCTTTGAAAATCTCCAGCGTAATCTCATGGTTTGAGTTGCCATGTAGCAGCCAGGAAACCTGAAACCACCAGAGGAAACCCAAGTGTAACAAGAGCTAATTTGCTTCCAAAATGAACAATTTGCTTGACAGTCATCTTTTCGAGAAGAGCATTCCCCAATTTTTCTCTGACAAACATTAACAAGCCCCCCAAAGAACAGCCCAACTTCACAAGAAATTTCAGAAGTCCAGGACTTCTCACATTGTTTACATTAATTGCTATTGAGATTAACATTTATGCATTTTGACATTCCTGGCAAGCTAGTGAGCAGGGAACCAATTGGATTATTTGCTACCAAATACCAAATTGTGTCTATAATAGCAAATTACTTAGGTAAAGAGGTTTCAGAAATCATAATAATTTCATATAATATTGTAGATTTAATAGTTATTGCTATCGAGGGCACTGTTTTATTCTTATATATAAGAATTAAGGTTTTTGTATCCAACATGAACTTTTAATAGTTCATGACTTTTATCTGTCCCTGGCTGCAGTTCAGACTTGAACCTGTCAGCCCTAATCAGCCAAAATGAAATAGTACAAACCCCCCTGTCTGCAGCCCCTCTTGACTGACGGTATTATCAACACATCGAAATAGAAAATCTCCTCATGCTGTAAAGCAAAGGAGGAACTACAGTCAATCTCCATTCCTGACTGAAACACACAGATTGAAAAATAACAGTGACACAAATTTAATAGATTTGCATGGCAAGCGTTAAAGATTTTAGTATTAGTTTATTGATAAACTGACCAAAAATGAAATATTATGTCTCCCCTAATTGCCTGTTAAGCAGAAACTCAGCAGCACTCAATCAAACTATGTCCACGAGCTACACTTTGATCAATGGAGACGAGAACTGAGATTTTTCCTTGTAGCTTTCAGGCATGAAGCAGTGGGTAGCAGCAGAAAACACCATAAACACAAAGCAAAAAAACTTTAGGCTCATCTGATGTTCTTTTCTAAATTTAAGATGAAAGGACATGAAAAGGAAATTTTCTTGCACTTCACTTGGTTCACACAGAAAGTACTTAAAAAAAACTGTGAAACTGTGAAGCACACATGACTAGTCCATGTCTTCCTCATACTATAATTACAAATCAGCATAAGGAAGCATTTTTTTCCCTTTAAAGTGGAAAAAAATGGACATAACAAAAGAAGTAATTATTTGATTTAAAACATTTTTAAATTAGATGAGACTAAAAATGTTACTTCTTGGACACACCAAGACTAAAATAATCACTTGTATTATTTTTTCTCTGAAACAAAGAACTTCAAGACTTACACTCTAAGTTGAATCTGGTTTAGGGGAGAAAAACAAAAAGAAAGGCAAATATCTACAGAACTATGTTTTATCACTACTTCATGATATACTGGTGTACAATGCAGGTCAAATTTACAAATCAATTGGATAAAAGTATGCATAATATTATTCTTAATCAGGAATAAAGCAAAGGAGTGATGTGTATCAGACTGGTTTAGTGTTACAATTAAGGTTCTGTATCCCAGCATTCTCTGATAACATCCAATGTAATACATTTTTAAAGCGATAATCCATCTCTTCTTTCTGATGGCCTTTTTTTTTCTTTTTGCTAAAAACTAGCTTTGAAAAGCCTTACACCTTTTTGTTGATTTTCATTAGGATCCTAGAAGTACAGATTAGTTCTTATCACACAACCATTTTCCCCACATGTGGAGTTTTTCTTCAATCCCTCCAGAGAAAAACAACTTGCTGCACATGTGGGATTTCTCCAGCCATGCCTAAACACAAACGAAATCAGGGGAATTTGAGGCAGTGAATTTCTGATAAGAATGAATGTGATAGTCTGTATTTTGTATGCTGGGATTGGCTCTGACCTCATATAACCCAGACAAGGAAGAAATGACATGAATAAATGAAGTCCACCGAGACGCTGTGAATGTCTTCTACAGGTTTATAATCCAATGTCAACAACTTACCTCACGCTGTCTCTAATTTGTCACAATGAAGCATCACAGGACTAATGACAATGAGATGGAAGATATAGATCACTCTAATGACTGCTCATCCTTTTCCATAGACAAATTATCCACAGTGCAAAGTCCATTTTCTGAGTAATTGTAGACAGTTTTAGGTTCCTCTCTTTTCTTCTCTGTAAAATCTTGCACCGATAGTTTTACAATGACAGCCCTTCAGAATGGGTTCAGTGAAATTAAATTAGCATTCATTACATCTGTGTGATAAATGATGTGCTTCTCTATTGTTTTTTGAATTAAATGTGTTTCTGCAGTGTTCAGTGGTGCAAGTCCATCCACAAACAATTTGTCACCCAATGCCAGCTCCACACGTCAGCACTTCACTGCGCCTTGAAATGTTTCTGCATGCGTCATTACCAAAGTGTTGTACATGGGAGCTGGGACACATTTTCTGAAAGTGCCATTTACTTTGGGCTGTTTTATATTGTAGTCACTTAAGTGTTGAGGTTGTTGAAGCTATTTTATTTTTAAAATATTAAACTTCAATTTTACCATAAGCCCTGCCTTCCTTTGTACATTAAAAAAAAACCCACTGGAAATGTACTATAGAGTAATATGCCATTCCTTTTATATTTTATTTGCCCAGTAACAGATGTTGTATATATTTTTTAGTCAGAAACCATATAAAAGGCCTGAAGCAGGCACTGTAAGCCTTTTAAAGACCATTACCATGGCAACTATTTAGCCAATCACAGAGAATCAGTTTTTATCTTCCTCTGCGGCCACCCTTATTTGTCATTCAATTTCTCTAGCACTTATTATGACTTGATCTGCTTCAAATATGATTCTAAGACATTTAGTCTACAGCATCAAAATAATAATTAAAGTATATGTGAATTAAAACTTATGAGTTAATTTCTATATCCATGGCATTTATTGATTTTTTTTGGACAAAGAGTTTCCTCCTCAATGGTCAAGGTAATCTAAATGCTGCCTGGAGGCTTTTTGTCTGAACTGCTGATTTGTTTGGTGGTGTAAAAGCATTCTGAGATGATGCATATATTTCTCCTTCCTGAAAAAGCTGTTTCAAGCATTTCTGTGCTGCCTCATCAGGTATTTTGGGATTTATGGTTGAATCTGCTGCCTGAGCTGGGCCAGAATGGTCAATGAGAAATTCAGAATGGATCTATTTTACTCTGCTTTTGACAAAGGAAGGGGAAATAGACAAATTCTTTTCCATTTGTGTGATTTAAATTGTGACACATTTCTTATAAACCTTTGAATGCAGAATTGCACATGGGGAGGAATGATATTAAAAAAAATCTGAAGAGTAAAATAAGTTAATGCAAGAGCCTTTGCAGTCCAACAATGGTCAAATTTAAATGGCGTTGTAAGAATTTGAACAGAGGGTTTACATTTACTTCCAACACTCAACTATTTGCAGGTGCTGCAGCATTTTACTTCAGTTTTATTTCATTTTAACTCATTTATTAAAACTCAAATATTGTGGCATGATACCAATTTTGCCACAGATCCTTATGAATGTTATGTTCTGTAGTTGTCACAAAATAATTATCGCAAATACATAATCTGAGGATGCTATTTTTAATTACTCATGTTGTAAATTTGTCCTTACTGTATTATCTATAAACACCAAAATACTATAACTTTTTTTTGCTTCACTTCCCACCTGTTGGTGGCGGTAGTGTGCACTTCAGTTGACTCGCCACCTATTCACATAGGAAGAAGAAGGACGCTCCATGCGTAAGGTGGGAATCGGACAGAAATGGTGTAAATAAGAGGGCAAAACCAGATGAAAAGCTTTAGACCGTGTGTTGTGTTGCTGCAGAGCTGCTCATACACTAACAGCATGTTTTATTCGAGGCACAAATTCGAGTCTTTACTAGCCATTTGCTCATTTTTCACCATGTTTATCCGCGCAGTCTGTCTTCGTAAAGTGGTATGGAGCGATTGCAGAAGGTCATTCCTGATTGCTTTATGTAGAAAATACAGCAGCTCAACTACTTTAATCAAACGTCCACGTTTCCTAGTTTAAAACTAGTCATTGTTTTTGTAATTGTACCGTTAACATTAGCAAACCACTCAGCAGCTGTGAAGATATTGTTGTCCCAGACGCTGAACATCGTTGATTCGTCAAAGTGCTCTTTCATTGTTTTTAAGGACGCTTGACCGACCTAGAAAAGATGGTTCAAAATCGAATATTCTGAAAATAATCGACCTAGGTATAAATCTCACAATACTGCTTTAAAACACAGCTACGTCTTTGTGACATTCCAAGAAAAGCATTTCCAATGTATTTGTACAATTAACATTCATCTTGAAAAACTTGACACTAAATAAGACAACAAAGGTGGACAGGATTGTGCTAAATTTAAACCAACTTCCTTTAAGCATATTTAATTATCTGATAAAAATAAGAAAAAAAGATTAAAACTCTCTCTCTCTCTCTCTCTAAACATCACTATGAAAAGTAAAAAAACACTT